>JAQQAE010021467.1:0-10455 GCA_029823295.1 Pseudamia nigra | reverse complement strand
AACAAGTGAAGGCTGAAATGTGATTGGTTAAAGGCTTTAATATGAAAATACATGTGTGGAAGCAGCACAACCGGGGGGGAAAGCTATGAAAGGAAGTAGACAGACCATTTGGAATTGTTTAATAAGTATTTATGGATAAAATATAATTAACACCAGTCTGTAATTCAGATATTTTTTAGGCCAGCAGAGAAGGCTTTGCAGTCCCTGATGGCCCACCACTGGCAGATCTATACCAACCATTTTGCTTTATTTTGGCAGTGGCTGTCTTCTGTCTTATTTTTATCAGCCGATGGTCAAAACTTCAGGTGCTTATTCAGAAACAGCACAAAAACTGCAGTTAATCAAAGCATTTTTCACTTCAGTTGTATTTGCATAGTGCCAATCAAAATGCAAGATTATCTCTGGGTGCGTCACACTTCAAGGCCAAAGCCTCAAAAACTGTACAGAGAGCAAACCCAATAGAACCTCCTAGAGCAAGCCAAGGGTGACATATTGGGGACTTCTTATAATGGAGGACAAAAACCTACAGCAGAACCAGGGCTCTGGTCTAAGCAGTTTTTTAAAAATTCAAAATTGTTTGCTTTTGTTTGCCAGCAGTTTCAAAGATTGTACCTGAGCAATTGAAAGATACTGTGAGCCCATCTACTGTCTAGTTCACACCCTGGAGAAAACACTTCAGAAGAAAAAGGTTAAATTCTGCAGTGCAGTGTCCTCTTCAACACACAGTTTACAATATTGTTACAAACAGAAACAGGCATTTCTGGTGCTTTTATCAAACCTTCAAACTACACTAGCACTCTCTAGCACTGGAATTCAGTTCTGGATCCTACATGTTTCATACTGCATACATACTGTATATACTGGATATTGCATGTTATTTTCTACAGTAGTGTACAGTGCCTTTTGTGACAGTTATTGTGGTTACATAACCTTAAAACTTCTCACCATGGAAACAGTTACAAATATGAACTGTACATTGAATATAGATATTTTAACATATTTATAATCTTCTTTATTTCGAAGTTACCATCACTTTTGTTGCTGTTATGTATCCATCCATCCACTGTTGGCAAATGTTAAAAGTGAACTGATAATAGGCATTAAATACACATTTACTGTGCAGGCAAAGGTGTGTGATCTCTTCTCAAGCAACTAATAAAATTTGTAAGAGATCGTCCTGTATTACTCTGATGGAGTTAAAAGTTGATGAACCATCAGTTTGTTCTTAGCCACTATGCAGAGGTATTTTGATTTGAAATGTGGATCTCTAATGCATTGTGGGATGCAGTTTATTACACATACTGTATATCTTAAGCAGCATACTTAGAAATTTTGCTGCATTAATAACAATGGGGTATGTTTAACATACTACAGATTTTAAGATTTTCCACCTACTCAACCAGTCAGATGACTGGACACACCTTCTCCTTCCTGCTTTTTATTTTATTTTATTTTATTTTTAATTTTCAACATTGCACATTAATTCTGAAGACATCTAAACCGTAAAAACACACACATGGAATTGTAGTAGCCACATTAGCTTGTGCAAAGGAAGGGTGGGTGCAGAGCCAGTAGCCCTGTTAGTGCTACTGCAACTCCTGTAGAAATCTATATTATGACAAAAAACTCTCAGTCAAGTGAAGAAAAAAGACAGTCCATCATTCTGAAAAAAAATGTGTGTGAAAAATCTCAAAGGCTTTGAGTGTCTCCACAAGTGAAGGCGCCAAAACCATCAAGTGCTATGATGAAACTGGTTCTCATGAGGACCATCACAGGAAAGAAGACCAAGAGCTACATCTGTAACAGAGGATAAGATTATTACAAATACCAGCCACAGAAAACACCAATTTACAGCACCTCAGATAACATTTGATGGTTTTGGTGACTGCACTTGGGGACACATTAAAAATTGTGAAATCTTTTTCAGACTGACTGACCTTTGTTTCTTAAAGTAATGGACGGACTGTCTTTTCTCTTTACTTAACAGTTTCTCACCATAATATGAATTTGGACATTAGTTGTAGCAGCACAAGTAGAGGCATTGACTGCACGGATGGTCTGAAGCACAGTAAAAAGGCAAGAAATGGCACAATTTAACTCTTGACAAGGCACACGTGTAAACTGAAAACTAATGAGAGAATGCCATGAGTATGTCAAAGCTTAATGTGGTTACTTTGATAAACTAAAATAGAATTGTCATGGGTTATTTAACACTTAATTCCCTACATGTTCTTTTAGTATTAATGTGCAATGTTTAAAATAATAATAATAATAAAGACAAAACACTGAAGGAGAAGATGTGTCCAAATGTTTAACCGCTGGTGTACTACATAGTACTTACTACTTCCTGTCATATTTAGCATGCAGTAGTATGTGGTGGTAAATTTTGAACACAGACCAAGATTTATTCCCTGCACCCTGATGCATTTCAGTAATTATTTAGCATGCCCCCTTCACTTCCTCTCAGAACATTGTAATGTGAGGCCCATCTCTCATGCAACAGCCTGCAGAGATGGAGGGCAGGGTCTGATCCGAGCCAAAGATTGGAAATAGGAAAAAAATGCCTTGAGCAATTGAGAATAGTGGATCAGTGACAGTTGAAGAATTTGAAAAAGATTATATTGTACAAAAATAAATTACACTTTTACATATATTTTTTTTTCTCCCAGTTGCATTGGAGAAAACAACACAACTACATCAGAAACTTAGCATGCTGAGAAAAAATATGAAATAACTGATCAAATACAGTACGATATTTGTGCTTCATCTGTAAATTGTGTATAATTTCCTCTTCTTTTTTTCTGTCCCTCCATCCAGCCATCGACTGCATGGTGTCGGAGTGGTCCGAATGGTCTGAGTGTAACAAGTCCTGTGGTAAAGGGCACACCATTCGCACCCGCATGATCAAACTAGAGCCACAGTTCGGGGGTAGTCCGTGTCCCGAGACAATCCAGAGGAAGAAATGCAAGATCAGGAAGTGCCGAACGAAAACAAAGGAGGAGAGAGGAGGAGGAGGAGGAAAGAGGAGGAGAAGGGGTAAACAGGGAAGAGATGCGTCAGTGGAGGAACAGCCAGGTTTGTGTCATTATCATAGCATTACTGACATTTACATTGCATTATTCATGTTTTTCCTTTAAAGCAGGGGTCGGGAACCTTTTTGGCTGAGGGAGCCATGAAAGCCACATATGTTTAAATGCATTTCCGTGAGAGCCATATAATATTTTTAACACTAAATACAAGTAAATGTGTGAATTTTTAAGTAAAACATACAATTTAAGAGTATAATAAGTCTCTGAATTTATTCTTTTTAATAAGGTTGTGATACTGAAGCAAACCGATAATAAATAAAATACTTCTTACTGTTAATGCCACTTCTGGTGTTGGATGCTTTTGCTCATGGGCTTGTCGTCTGGTTGATACGTGGTGAGGTGAAGCTTCACGCAGGTGTAGAGCTTTTCATCCGTTAAACGTGATCTTAATGTTTTTCAGATGTGAGAATGACTGCTCACATGGATATTTTGATGCAAATGTAGCATGACATGTATCGAAGTGTTGCTTTATGTTTGACTGTTTCATCGATGAAATTTTATCATTTCATATTATACACAATGCAAAACCTGCTCTGTCCACGAAGGTGAATTCCTCTGTCCATTCGTGCTGAAATGTACGATATTCCTCATCTTTTTTTCTTTCTGCCATCTTCATTGTCAAAAGGGTTTGCTCTGAATAAATTATCTCGCTGACTATTCTATTGAAAGGAGGGAAAGTTACTTCTTGACCTCACAAAGACTCGTGTAGGCTCCCGTATTATTTTATCCCTCTAACACCGAACATGTCGGCGCCGACACATTTGCGGGTCACTTACCCAGGGAGGCGAGCCCCAAGCGGGCTCTCACTTCTGGCGTCAAGCGCCCGGCCGCCCGGGACCCGCTCCAGGGACAGTGGCAGGTGGGGAGTTTGACTGGGGCGGTACACATGTCAAACAGTAACGCAGGTGTCCTAAGGTGAGCTCAAGAAGGACAGAAACCTCCCACGGAGGCCCCGCTTTCAGGGTCTGTATTCATACTGAACATCTACGTAGATCAAGCGAGCTTTTTCCCCTCTGCTCCATGGGCGGCCGTGTGCTTGACGCCAGAAGTGAGAGCCCGCTCGGGGCTCGCCTCACTGGATAAGTGACCCGCAAATGTGTCAGCGCCGACATGGTCGGTGTTAAAGCGATAAATTATCCAATAAAAATAGAGTTTTGGTGTCAGACCCTCCTGTGTAGCCCGAAGGACAGCTGGGATTGGCTCCAGCCACCTGCAGCCCTGAACAGGTGCAGTAGAAAATGAATGGATTAAAATTATTCATTAGTTAGCTGACATTTCTTAACACGATAAGATTTATTTGCGAGCCAGATGCAGTCATCAAACAGTCATCAAAAGAGCCACATTGAGCCATAGGTTCCCGACCCTTGCTTTAAAGAGATAATTTGTAATATTTCTACTTTGAAAATTAATTTAAAGGAGTGTCAGAGGTGTAAGTTTTGATGTACCGTCAAATATGTGCATTGTACTGCTGCTATATCTACAGCATTTACCAAGCTAATCAACTAGCTACAGGCTAGTGTCTATACCACTTTGTGCCTCCAGAAGGGTAGTTCTAACCACTTGCTACAGCTGAGTACTGCAGAAGAGCACATGTGGATGTACAACATGTCAAACCTAACAACAGCAGCAGAGGATCACACATGGTGACACTCCTGTCAGTTAAGAACGGGAAACTAAGGCTACAATTCACATGGACTCAGTAAAAGACTAGAAGACTGGAAAAATGTTGCTGTATCTAGTGCATTTGGAGTTCTACTGCAATAGTTGGATGTTATGGTAATGATTGGCATAAGCAACATGAAAGCATGGATCCATCCTACCGTGTGTCACCACTTCAGGCTGCTGGTGGTGGCGTGTTTTTAGGACCTTTAGCCCTAACTGTGCATTGTTTAAATGTCACAGCCTACATGAGTATTGCTGTTGGATACAGTGAACCATCTTATGATAGCTACAAGGTCCAACCCAGCACGAACATGGTGTGCCTAATAAAGTAAAATCCAACTTAAATATAAAATGTATCGTCGGCCCACATTCAGGTGGCAATAATGGCTTAAAAGTGCAGCTCATTTAGAAGTGTAGGAGATTTTAATTTCAAAGATGACCACTAGCACGTAGTTGACTCCAATAGGCCTTTATGTATCTCTTATTTTCATTTTGTTTACCTTTCATTATTAATTCTAGTTGATGATTTGTGACTTTTGGCGCTTCTGTTTATTGAATGAAACATCAGCTTCCTAGCAGCTCAACTGTAGTTATGGTTAAAAAAATTACACTAACAAGTCAATCAAATGACTTAATAAAGCATGTTTACCATGTGTTAGGCCAGGATTAGCATTTGTGTTCCTGTTACTCTCAATGCCCTCTCAAGCTCCACCTGGTCTGAATATAGTATGTCCTGGCTCCAAAGGCCAAAAACCGGATCTGCAGTGACACAAAAAGATGCTGAGCATCATGCATTCATGCACACAAATCCCTGCAGAGTACATATGAGCTAGCTAACATGAGTGGTGTCAGGCCTTTGGTCCAGAGGTGGAGTTTAGGCTTTGTAGGGGGACGACCTCCTGAATGTTTTGTAGGAGTGGTACTGTACAGGGAAAACATAACTCGTCACCAGACTGTTTGATGGGGACTTTAACCCACTTCACAGTGATGAAGCAGTATGAACAGACATTTAGCTTCTTCAGGAAGCCATATGCCTCTTACAAAATTGGTGTTGTACAGTATACATTTGAGATATGTATTCACTTTTGCAATTACAAGAGATATATTTTGTTTCCAAAGATCAGCATAACTACACAACAGCTTCAATGTCACCAGACACCTTTGACAAAAACAACAATTTCAGCCCTCAGAACACAAATACTGTGGAACAACCACTGCCTCGCTTGGTTAGTTTATTAGTTTGACACTGGTATGTTACCACATTATTTCAGATTCAGACAATAAAACAATAAGACAACCATATCAAAGTTATGACAGATCAGCACCACCAGGTCTCAGAGGTAAAATGATCAGAAACTTGACAATGGTGCTAGATGGTGGCTTGGAAAAGTTCTTGATATTAGTGTCATTTTTGAAAAAGGTAAAGCACTGAACATATCCCAGATGTAATGTAGGTGTGTTGACTTTTTATGTTAACCTTAGAAGGTATTTCTTTCATGCTACTGTAGAGTTCTGTCTGTCTCTTGTCCCTTCAGGTTGTCGGATGCAGCCGTGGACCAGCTGGACGGACTGTTCCAAACCCTGCGGAGGGGGGATCCAGGAGCGTTTCATGCCGGTGAAGAAACGAGCTAAGGGCACTCAGTCCTCCAGCTGTAAGGACCGCAAGGAGATACGTGCCTGTAACGTTCATCCCTGCTAGGAGGCACTACTGAGCTACAGGATGAGAGGGGATCAGGAGTCAAGTTACAAGAAAGTATTGGGTCTATTTGGCAGAGATGGGATGATGGGGCTGAAATTTGTGCAGTCAAGGTGGTTGACAAAGGAAAAAAGAGATGAAAGAAAAGAAGAAGTGTTTTTAGTGAAGCCATTGTAGATGTTTAGTTACAGTAACAGGGCTGACTTTTCCTTTAGATCACAATGGTGTGTAAAGTCTGTGTCCTGCAAAAACTAAAAAACAATTTTCTGAAAATTTGAGCCATTTGCTACAATTGATTTCCACATAAAATGCTAAATATTACTTTAACATATTTTGACACAAGATGCAAACTGAATATGTCGGACTTTTCTTCTTTTGCACGACACAGATTTTAACACAGGAAGTCTTTAAAGACTTTTGGATGTACTGTATATCTACTATCTAACCAACACTTATAAATGACACTACTATGTAATTACTAAAAAACACACTTTCCCTAATAAACAGATACATTTAATTGGAGATGTTTTATACTGTTTAAATTAGTCTTTATATACTGTACTGCTGTTCATCTGTCGTTCCAGCTGATGTAGCATTAAAAATACGATAGCTCTCACTCTGAATTTTCTTTTAGCATGTGCAGAGATTGATTCCTTCAGTTTTAGACATAACGCTTTATCTGCTGTAGACGTCCCTCACACACACACACACACAGCTGATTGACTGTATCTGCCTTTGTTGGTTCAGACAGACCTTACACGTGTTGCATTTTCACATGTCACAGTGTTCTGGGTGTAGATGACATTGTAGAGACAAACTATTTAGTCGACTGTTACTAGGGCATCGGTTCCATCTGACCTTGGTCTCATGGATTGTTTTTATTGCTCTTTTCATAATGAAAGTGAACTGTAAGCTCTTTTTTTAACGTTTCTTTGCGGTTTAGGTTGCAGTTGTTTCTGTTTCATTAAGAATCTCACCACCAAAGTTCTCTTTTCTTTAGGTGTCCTCTTATGTTGCTTGTTTTTCTGTCTTGTTTGCAGGCTATTTTTCTTTGCCTCTGTATCACATGACTATTTTGTAAGAAACCACCTTTACAATAAAAATGTAAATGTGAAAACCACAGTTAGCGTTTTGGTCTTAATTGATGTCCAGTTTGAGATTCGACGTTCAGTTTGATCACATACTTGCCGATATGAGAGCTAAGTTTTGTGGCTGAGCAGACGTACGTCAGCAGGGTGCTGAGGACACACCCCTGATTAAAGCTGGTGGTGATTGTACCTGCTGAAGAGGAGCAACTGTGGATCCTTAAGGTCTGTGCTCTGTTGGTAAGGGAGTCTAGCACCCAGTTGTACAGTGAAGATTTAAGTCCCAGCAGTGGAAACTTGTTCACCAGGGTCACTGGGATATTAAACGCTGAGCTGAGATCCAGCAAGAGGAACCTCAAATTTGTGTCTCTTCTCCAGGTTGGTGAGGTGATGGACGACAGCTGCCATCGTGTCAGATGGGCACTGATTATTCCTGTATGCATACTGATGAGGGTCCACACTGATGGTAATGGTTGTGTGAAGTTTGTGGACATGGAGACTGGGGTTATCTGTCAAAGTGTGACACTAGTGACCTTAGGTGAGCTCAGGCTCAGGACAGAAGCTAATTATGCGGCAGAATGCATGATGACACTGGAGCACTGAGTTAATGGTTAATTAATCCAGGGATTATGGCTTCAGTATAGGAGGAAATTCTTTGGATGCAGACCTGTATTTCATTCCTCCATATACGTTTGCCTGTCAAAGAGGTGCAGCGTCCTCACAGAGGTTGTTGATGAAACGTACCCTTTTCATTCCACTCATTATAAAGGAAATGATGCTATAGTTCATGTCAAAAGGCTTTGCACTCTGCACAGAAGCCATTTACAGAAACAGAGATAAACATGATGTGCAGGACATGACTGGGAATACGATACCAGTGGAGCAGTGCCGACTGAAGAATAACACTACGCCACTGGATATAACTCATGTAGATATCAATGTAAGTGTGAAGAATGTATCTGACTAAATAGAGTTGAGTAGAAATGGATCATTTTTATATCTACTTCAGGGGTCTGCAACCTGTGGGTCCTGTGGCTTTGTCCAGTGATGGATGTAAGACATTACATTAGATCCAAATGATCTAAAGAAGCAGTAAAATAAATCAGCAAAAAAGATTTTTTTAAAAGAACTAAATAATTGAACTGTGGAAAAAAAAGGAGCAAAACTAAAAATAATTGGCAAAAAGGGGGGTGTGGGGGGGTCCAAGAACATGGACAACATTGAATCCAAAATGAACAAAGAAAGAAAGAAAAAAATAATAGGGAAAATTAACATGAAAATAAGCAAAATAATGCACAAATAAAGATAAAACTCAACAAAATGCATCAGGAAAATGAACAATAATGACTAAGATAATAAATGAACCGAAAAGAAATGACAATAACAAAAGTGAATGAGACATGATTTACAAAATAATCATTTAAATGAACAATGACTTACAAATCAAATAAAATAGAATTAATAATAAAAAAAACAATTTGTACACAACAGAAAAAAAAATGGAAATGAACAAGATTAACAAACAAGAATATACAAACATCCAAAACAGCTTCACCAGAATGATCATGATTTTTTTTTCAGTCAGTTAATAATTTACTCCCACTGAACTTTCGCCATGTATTTCAATTCAATTTCCAAATCCACTGTCAGCCAGTAATCTACAGCAAACCTTGTTCTGAATAAACCTGCTCTCAGTTCTCCACTGGAATCCATTAAATTACAAGCTGCACCAGTTCCCATTCACTGAGGAAGCAAATATTAAATTTTTGGTTGAGTCAGTTAGGTCGAAGCTTGTCATTTTGTATTATTCACTACCAGATAAATGTGTAACATTATGTTTGTTATTTAGCCAGTATTCCATTTGATGAGGACTCATCAATCCTTTATGGGTATTTTCTACCTGTTCTGCACTGATTGAATGTTATGTTTGAATGTCCAATATGATTGTCATTATTTTTAACATTTTCTTACATATAGTAAAGAAAAAAAAAAACTAAAACGTTTTTCCAGCTAAAATGTGCATTATCATGTTCTGATATTTTTTTCCTTTTTGTCTATTTTGTAAAGGTTGCCAACCCCTGATTTAGTGTGATCCATTTTCCTTATGTATGATGTTTACATGGTATCTGAGGCAAACTTTTTCAATTCTCCATTAATCCATTATTTAAACAAAAATCTGTTTTCCCCAAAAGGGGGTATGGCCTTTTTAGCAGTCTAATGTCCTCAAAACTCTGGTGGAAAGCAGTGAATAGTATATGTTCCATGAAAAGAAGCTCTTGGTGTACATAGGTACAAATGTTGGGCTTTAATGAAAAAGATCTACATTGAAATATTACCTTTAATCATATAGCTTTGGGCTGTGGAACGCTAAGCTATGATTGGAAAAAAGCTTTTATCACCACAGTTCAAAGGTCAATTAAAACCTCAAAACATCCATTGGAGTTAGGGTTGAACATCTGAGCCATGTTGAAATAATGGAGGATTTGTTTCCACTGAATGTTAAATACAAAATTGAAGATGTTTAGATGTCGAATACATGCACATTGTAACTGTTAGGGTGCCATGAAAACACTGGACTTGAAAGGGGTTTTAAATTATGTGCCATATGCTAGTACATGCAAGAGACAACAACTGTGCCTTTAAAGTGAAGACAGTGTGAAAATATACATAGCAAGTGGAATAATGTGTTCACAATTTGCAAGTCACATTTATGGCACAGAAAGAAAAAAAATTAGAGCATTTATTAAAAGTATTTGTATATATTAAAAACTTAATGATTAAATACAAATAACTGAGAAATGGCATCTAACTATTTTTGGTGTATTTTATGTATATTACTATGTATATCAGCTGGGATAGGCTCCAGCACCCCCCCCCCCCGACCCTCACGAGGATTAAGGGGTAGAAAATGGATGGATGGATG
>JAQQAE010021466.1:0-10455 GCA_029823295.1 Pseudamia nigra | reverse complement strand
TTATAAGGCGCAGTGTCATATTTGGACAAAATTGACGGCTTTTAGATGCGCCTTATAGTCCGGAAAATACGGTAACTAAAAATGGGGCAGCCCACAAAATAATCCAGGAGAAGTTCCCAAAAGTAAATAAAATAATTATAAAAAAAAACAACCAAATAATCTGCAAAAATAAACAAGAATGAGCAAAAATGAAAAAATAATCAAGTAAATGAACAATTTACAAATTTAAATATCAACAAATAAAAAAACAATGGATAGAAATGAATGCAAATAAACAAGATGAACAAGAAAGAATAAAATAATAGCCATACTGTTGTGAATGCCAGATAAAATATACATCATATGTCATGTGATACGTTCAGGGTTGGAATATCTGTTGTGGTTCAAGACACTTTCTTTCCAAAAATGACTCTTTAGATTGTGAAGGTTGCCCACCCCCTGCATTAACATTTTAAAACTATATCAGGTGAATATGAACCGACTGGATGATCGAGATGCATCGGCGCTACTGAGGACATGGTGAGATTGTCCCTATCAATCACAAGGTGACTAGCAGGGGAGAGGAGCGGTGTTATCATTAGCAGGGACTGGCGCTGGACTCTGCTAGTTCCAGTAATTACCTCACAAAGGGTGGTGCTTGCCTTCCCACTGCTTTTCCCACACTGCACTGCAGGCTCAGAATTCCAATCGGCCCCAGACCTGCAATCTCCTCAGTTTTAGACAGCAAATTACTGACAAGTCCCATTCTTCACAGCACTGTAATTGCTTTTTAGTGCTGTTTTTATTGAGGCAACCCCAACCCCCTTGCCCTTCCCTCAATAAAGTTAAGTCAGGGAGGGGGCGAAGGGTTAATATAGACAGCATTAGACCCTAATTGGAAGGCCTCAGACTGCAGGAAAGTTTTCAAGCCTTATCAGTTTGTTTTCTGTTTTCCTATGTAGATTTATTCAGTTTTATTAATTTGAAAGACATACCTGCACTGATACAAAGGCTTTTATTTGTCTCAGTGAAATGATATCATTAACCTCTTGTACACTATTGATGAAAATTTGCCTCAGACCACTTCCAGTCTGAATGAAGCCAAGCTGCTGTACGTATCCCACTAGTGCTGGCTGATGCATATTCCACACATAGCAAGAACTGTATTGGAACAGGCTACATGTGACAAAATAGTGGAGTTTATTTGTAATTTTGGTTCGTTGTGTTTTCACTATATTAGTCAGTAATGGCTGCATATGTATAGTATTGTATTTAGGTGCAATATCACACAAATTAAATTCCTGTGCATATATTTCAAATGGTTTGATAAATTTAGCTCCAAATCAATTTATAAGATAACTGTAAGATTCAAAGTCTTTATTGTCACGCGCACAGTAAGGAAAACATGACAATGAAATTCTTTCTCTGCAGTCGACACTGAATGCCAAGTGCAAGTAGCAAAAAGCTATAGACTAGATAAATACCTAACAGTCCAATGTAAAACTATGCAGAACTGTATGTGCAGAGTAAGTGTGTAACATTGAAATATGTGCAACAGAATAAAATATGAATGCAATTTCTGCCCTTTATTTTTAGGCAGAACTAAATTGAGTATCAACTTTGTACTAAAACTGAGCTGGGGAAACATGGCGGTGCAGTGAGTGGCACTCACACCTCACAGCTGGAAGGTCCTGAGTTCAATTCCAGCAGCCAGGCAGCCAGGCCCCTCTGCATGTGAGTCATGTTTGTATGTTCTCCCCCTGTCTGCATGGGTTCCCTCTGGGTACTCAGCCTCAACTTGTGAAATAACTAGAGATAATCAGCAATTATGATTGGCACTACACAAATAAAATTTAATTGAATAATCTACATACCTGAGACTTATTACTCAACTACTATCTAATGTGGCTGATTTGCATCATAGCTAAATTTATATCTACTGTATGTGCTATATTCAAATTAATAATCTCTACTTATTATTTATTATATAATTTGAAATATATTTGGACAGTAAGGCATTTACTAGAGGTGGGCAATACTCAAGTACATTTACTCGTTTACATGTACTTGAGTTGGGTTTTTTGTTGGTTTTTATATACTTCAGAGAGTATTTGCTTTGCAGAATACATCTACTCCTACCCTTATTTTGTGATGAAAATAATATACTTCTACACAGTTAGATTTTGCCAAAGCTCAATGAGTAAAAAATTTAAGCTAAAAAAAAAAACATAATAATATAATAAATAAAAAATGAGGTAGTATAAAAATGAATGATCTAAGCAAAAAAAAAAGTACAAAAATAATCACGAAAATGAACAACATAAGCTTATGCTTTGCTGCTTATGTTGTTCACACATAAAAATGATAAAATTAACAAAATAATCAGGTAAGCTGATGAAAATGAACAATGTAACTGGGAAATTTAACAAAAATGTCCAAAAAAAATAAGGAACTAATTGAGCAGAAATTATCAAAATATTCTAGCCAGTTAACAAAAACAAACAAAATAGGCACCAAAAAAATCAACAAAAAGATCTAAACATGTATGAAAAGAAGTGAAAGTGAACAAACTGAGCAAAAAAAAAATCAAAATGAAGAAAAGAACCCATGAAACTGAACAAAAAACATTTTGATCATGACTTTTTAATTTGTAGATTACTTTTATCTATTTTTTTTTTCATTTTTGTTTATTATATGAATAGTAGTTATTCTTTGATAATTGTTTTTCATTTTGTGGATTATTTTGTTCATTTTTTTCACATTTTTGTAAATTTTCTTGATGATTTCATTCCTTTTTTTTCATTTGTTTTTACTGAGGTTTACAACAAAATGAACAAAATAATCTCGCACAGTAACAAAAATGAACAAACTATTAGTTTGAACGCAATATATTATGCAGTAATATATTCTATGCTATGGAGTTACTCTCTCGGTTACCCAGATTTGGAAGTACTTCTACTTCTATTTATGTCTCCATAGTTATAAAGTAACAATACCTTTACTTGAGTACTGTTTCAATGTACTCTACCCACCACTGCTTAAATCACTCTATGTTGTCTTTCCCAGATCAAACATGCGAATCACTGGTATTTGGCTGTGGTGACCCCTGAGGGGAGCAGCCGAAAGGAGAAGAAGAAGAAGTTGTCTTTCCCACCCCTGCACATTACGTTCTCAATCTATTACTTTGTGGAAATCATTGGTCTCCATGTCAATACAAGCTCCGAGCAGAGAAAACATCTCATTATGGGACTTAAGGAGATCCGTAGCATTCTTGGCTCCATCAAGCTGTTCTTCCTTTCTTCAATATAGTTACTTTTCTTTCACCGAGAGGACGAATTCTCAACGTTCCGGCCCCGGACAACCAAACAGTTGCCATTTGAAATGAGGAAAAAGAGAAAGAATGGAAAATGGCTGAGGGATTAGAGGATCTAAACAGGATAAAGGGATAGGAGATTCTTGGTGTGATCCAGTTTAGTTTGAAAGATAGAGGGTCTTAACAAGGATTTTAGACTTTAGAATCCATTGTGCCATTATTTCCATCCTGTGCACTCTCAGCTAAATTGTTTGCCATTTTGTAGCCCATACAAACTGTAGTCTTTTACAGCGGCAGTTCTCAACTGGTGGCTCAGGACCCAACATGGGTCACGGATGTGTTCTGAGTAGGTCGCAAAGTGTGTGAAAATCTATTAATAAATAAATTCCATTCCATTGCCTTTTAGTTGATGCTAGACTGTTATTGATGCCTTGTATCTGTTGTTTTAGGTGAAAGTTAACCTTGCAGTGTGTAATATATTGTTTTCTTAAGTTTTATTTATTTGGTTATTATTTTATTCAGTTTTGTTCATTATTTTGTTCATTTTGTTTCTGTAATACTTTTTCTTTCATGTTTGTTTACATTTTTGTTCACATTTTATTATGATTTGTCATTTTGTGGCTTATTTTGTTCATTTTTTGCCCATCTTTGTTTATTTTACTCTTTTTTATTTTCATGTATTGTCTGGGTAATTTTGTTTACTACTTTACTTCTTTTTAATTTTGTGAATTATTGTCTTATATTTTATTTTTGTTTATTTTCTTCATAATTTTGTCAATTTTTTCATTTTTATCAATTGTTTGGGTTAATTTGTTCATTATTTTATTTTATTTTTTAATTAATTTTGTGGATTATTCTGTTAATTTTCTTGATTGTTTCATTCATTTTTTATTACTGTGATCATTGCTTCATTTTTGTTTATTGCTTGGGTTATTTTTTTTATCATTAATTTTGATTGTGTGGATTTTTTGTTGTTCATTTTTTTATTATTTTGCTCATTTGTTTATTTTTTTGTTCATTTTGCTCATTGTTTTGTTCATTTTTGTTCATTTTGATTGCTTTTTTTCAGTTTTGTTCTTTTGTTGATTCATTTTATATTTTTGTTACATTTTTGAGAATTTTGCATTCTGAATTTGAATACAGTGATGGAAATGTGTGCCTTTGTTTAATTAGATGCAATTTAGTAGCTTATAAAAAAATACATTTGCTGACTTTGAATTTGATAAGTGCATCTCAACTCAATGAAAATCACAAGGTCAGAACCACTGTTTCACATCAATTATGACTGCAACAGTGTTTTTGGTTCTATGTCATGAAAATGGAAATTTGCAAATAGAGATTGTTCATTGTATTAGGATATTTTTCAGGTGTACTAAAACCAAATCTATGAAATAGGCTGCACTGGTCTAGTGTTGGTTTTAATAGCATGATGTGTCTAAAAGCTTTCTAGTATGTCTGTTAACACATCAAACATGACTCCATCCATCCATCCATCCAGAGCCTCGAGGCTACAACCTGCAATTGACTCAAGTAGCAACCTAATTCGCCCGTGCCCTCATGTGTCCATCTCCCTGTCAGTCTGAGCATGTTGACACCTCTGACCCTGTCAAGAGTGTCAAAGAGCTTGTCAAAGGCCTTCAATAAAGTACAATGACAAGCCTGCTAATGCATTACTACATGAGTGCCAGCCAGAAATGAGAGGCTGTAGCTTTCCAGCCTAAAGGCAGACAGGTGCGCCGTCGAGCTCCTCACACCGACACACACAATCACACACACTCACACACAAACGTCCTTCATGTCAACACAATGGACAGGAAAACCATGGTAGCACTCCTTACCTGTTTAACATGGTGTTTAAACTTTTGTGTTAAGCCAAAATAGAGCATGTTTTTAATGAGGAAGAAAAATCAAATCACCTGTTCATTTTTGGCTATTGTCCTCCTGTATGCAATGGTTAAAATGGGTTCTAAATATTATTCTGTTGGTAGAAGATAATCTTGAAGGGGCTTACATAACTGAGAGAGATCACTTGTCAGTAGCAATAAAAAACACCCAAGCAGGACCACCTTGGGAGTATGTTAGGGCTGTCACCACAAGGCCTCCCTAAAACAGCCTACAGGTCCATTTACAATCTACCTGTCAATGTCACGGATGCCTGAATACTGGAAATATAAGATGAGACCGTGTTACAAATCATTTGGCATCAACATGACAAGGGAAACATCCCAAATGCCAAATCTGGACATTTACTTGGTTTTGATGCCACATGTTTTGGATGGTGCTGGTTGTCCTCATGGCGCTGCTTCGACATGCTGCGCATTCCAACCAATTATCTATCCCAAGGTACAACAGGTTCACACTTTAATCTTTGATGCCTTCTCCAATGGGCTATAGGTGGATTTAAAACAGGGAGCAGGGGTGGGACAACCCTTAAAACCTGTATACACAGCAAACATGAATCAACATCAAACCAACCCACTGAGGGAAACACAAAGTCGTTCAAAGAAATACCTTTATCCTCACTATTGTTTCATCTCGCAATGGCTCATAACAGCCTGATGGATGATTGAAGCAGGTTTCAAAGAGAGTAGCAGACATAGCCAGTCAAAATGGTTCTTCAAGTTCATGGAAGGTGATGAGATGTCTTTTTGTAGGTCATTTAAAGGCCACTGAGAATTTGGAGGAATGGCCCATGGTAACCTCACGTCCAACCAAGTCATCCTGAACCCAGAAATCCAGTTCCCTGGCATGGACATTGTGTTCTATGCGTACCATTACTCGTTGCCAGTATACCCACATCCTGCAAGCCAGCGATTCTCATTGTTAAATATCTTTTCTCACACGCCAGACACCCCCATTTTCATTCTGAGGAAGAGCAACTTGAAGAGGTTGTCTCAACCATCTGTCACGGACGTCCCAGAACATAACCCATTGACTCCAACGGCTCCCACGTATGGTTCTAATTGGACAACTAATAGTGTGGGAAATGAAACAACTTAATTAAACGTTAAATGCTGGAGCATGTGGTCATCTCAGAAGCCAAAACGGAATGATTCTGTTCCATCAAGGATCATTTAAGCATGTAGCACTTCTAGAACAACAATAGAACATCCAAAGTATTTTTCTGTATTTCATGTTCTTCACTGCCAGTCAACATCATACATTTCACTTCAAAAATAATCTTTATGCAACACTGACATAATATGGAATTGAACATTTCCGTACGTACCAGGCAGAATGCTAAATGTTATGTAAATCCCCTTAATGACCTTTTCAGGCCGCCAACAATCACTATACAAAGGTGATTGGCAACCGACACTGGTGCACATTTATCCTTTGCCCCAGCCTGTCTCTCTCTGTAGCGCCCCCTACTGTGAGAGGCGTGGGGTACGGTGCCCAGTCGCACTTGCTGCCAATGCACGAGGCCAGCATGGATCCTCACATGGCAATGATGCAGGTCGTCGTAATAATGTTCAGTTTGTTGCCTGCTTCACATGTCTTTTGGGATTTTGTCCAACCTATAATCCAGTACATGAAGCGCAGAGGGAGGCATCCCACGCCTGTCCATCCGAGTTCCTCTACTGATTAGTCCAAACCAGCTCCATTGTACAGTTCACACAGCAGTCTATGAGTCGCCCTGGGGCAATTTCATAATGTGCATCTATTGTCACAATTATTATTATTGAGTGTTATTGAAACTCTACTGCATATGCATATATAATCAGTTATTTAACATGACATGAAGGCATAAATACAGATGAGACACTTGATATGCACACACACATTTTCATGCAAACAAATTCACCCACTCTGCCTTGGTCACATGAACACACACACACATACACACCATATCACTGTTCCCAAGCCCCTTACTGAGTGTTTTTATCCTTGCTAGGCCTTGTCTCAAAGGGGAATAAGGCCCCTACTGAGAATCATACTTACTTCCTACTGCGAGGCCTGCTTAGTCCCTTGGCAGCCCTCCTCCATTCACAACTTCAGAGGAGTCTCAATCCCTGCCTCATCAGCCATAAAAATTTACTTTGATATGGGCATGACTGACTCAGCGACTTGGATAACCCCACTGGTGATGATGTAGGGTGTATACGCTACCTAGACATGTACCAAAAGCATATGCATGTGCACAGTGGGATTCATTTGGAAACCTCTGGGGTCTTACTGCAGGTGGGGTTAGGCCTCCTGGGGACACATTTGACACTAATAAAAGAAAGGGATTTTTGGAAGTAAAAGTGTATGCATGTGTCTGTGTACACGCGAGGCTGTGTGGGTGGAAACAAGAAAAGAATATGTTTGTATGTTTGTGTGTGCTTCAGGGTGGTGTGTGTGTGTTTGTGTGTGTGTGTGGGTGTGTGTGTGTGCGCAGGAGTGGGTGTGTGTATGTGTGTGTGTGTGTGATATATACACCCCTTACTGTCCTTTTTCTAGTCGTCTGTCCACACATCACAACTGTCAGTATCTCGTGAGATATGAAGCAGAAAGGGATGAAGAAATACTTTTGAAATGGATCTTACTGCTGTGCTGCCTGTGGAGCGTGGACTGCTGGATTTAGCATTTCCTCCATAGGACCCTTACTGTATCTTCAGCTCATGATTGGGTATGTTGGAAAGCGTCATGTGGTTCACTTTAGTGATTTTTCCCATTAAAGTGATTTTTTTTTTTGCAGTTTCTGTCACAATCATCATTACTCGGGCTCATTACTGTGAATTGTTTTAGCCTGATTTAGATCAAAAATGCACAAGAGTTGTCACCAGTTTTGTTTTCACCCTGCAGGTACAATATTCCCAGAAAGTGATTATCTCAGAGTCCAGATATGTGAATTCACTTAGGAATGAGGCAGAAGACAGAGCAGCTATAAATATAATTTGACAGTGTTCACTGTAAGTGTCTGTCATGAGCTTGTTTATCACACCTCAACACCTCATGCTGTTATTGTGCAATGTGGTGAAGTGGGTTTTAACTGTTCTGTTTGAGGCTTCATAGGGGACCGGGTATTACAACTAGATTTTGTGCATCTCTTTCCTTTTTTAAAGAGTCCATGGTTGGAGGAAATACATATGCACAGTTGAAGGTTGCATTCTTTGTGATGTCGCCATAGGGAGTAAGTGCTCAAGTACATTTACTCTTTTACATTTACTTGAGTAGTTTTTCCTACAACATGTACTTCTGAGAGTCCTTTTTGACTCTTTGTTACATTTGCGATGGAAAAAAATGCACTTTCACTCTGTTACATTTTTCTCTTTAATTAATAATTAATAGGAGTTTAAAAAAAAGTGAATTAAAATAAATAAATAATAAAATACCTTCAAGATAACTAAAGAATCAAGTACATTATTAACACAAATAAACTAAGCAACAAAATGAACAAAATAAGCAGAACTGAAGAAAAATACCAAGTCAATGAATGAAAAGTAGCAATATAATAAAGAAACTAAACAAAAAAAATCCAAAGACCAAAAATGATCACAATGATCAAACCAGTTAGCAAGAATGAACAAAATAAGCATCAAAACCTGAACAATAAACAAAATATGCAAGAAAATGAGTAAAAGTGAACAAACTGAGAAATAACATTGGTAAAATAAAATAACAAAATGATGAATTATGTTTTTTTAAATGAACAAAATAACCAACAAAATTCAACATAAAGATCAAAAATAATGAATTTTATGAGAATAATGTTGATGAATATGATAAATAATGTTTTTATGAGATACTCTTTTACTTTTACTCAAGAACTTATGTTTATGAGTATTTCTGCTTCCACGTGAGTCATTATGATCATAAAGTAACAATACCTTTATTTGAGTACTGTTTCTCTTTACCGTACTGTGGATGTGGCTATATGGTAAATGATACTGGATCTAAATTTATGTTACTGAATATGCCACTGTTTTGACATGAAGGCTTTTAAGTTATTGTAAAGTAAAGAACTGAGTGCACCAGTATGACATTAGATAACACTTATTTACAAAAATGTGTGATAGAAAAGATCAAGATTACAGTAAAATTTGGAAAGTGGGTTTCTGTGACATGGAACAAATTGTCAGCGGAGTTCATCAGCCCTGTCTTCCAATTGAAAAGCATATTTTGTCATTATTTTAGGTTTCAATGCAATTCAGAATCAGATAAAAGGTTTTGTTTTTTACAATGACCTAACCCTGCATGGATGCAATGTTAAGTTCCTCTGAAGGTGTCACAGTTCAGAGGGAAATAAAAATAAAGAAGGTGTTATAATACAGAGATACGTTTCATTCTGTGTGTGTAAACACTCAATCAAGTAAATGTTGAATCTTGAGAAATCTGTTTTATAATATGATTTGGAATATTTTCTCCACTGAGTCTGAGGATTATGTAAACATTGCAGGTCCTGAGAAATCCACATAAAAATATGTACAACAGAAGGGGCGTGTGGTTTTGGATTTTTGTGATTTGTGACATCAAATGTCATAACCAACCATAATCCAAATAAAATGCATTAGTCTTACACTCAGGAGCCACAAGAATTAAACATTTTTATTCAAATTCTGTAACGTATTGTACCAAGTTACAACCAATCATATTCAAGCTAAAATTAGTAAAGTCCCCACAAGCAACTTTTCTTCCAGTAAGTTGTCCATGTCTATGAAAAGGTCATTATAGTATAGTGTCAGAATCTCATTCCAGGCCATGTTGGGAATGACCTGCTGTTCAACCAATCAGAGCATGTTCTGATGAAAGTGGGCAGGTACAAATCTTTTCAGTAAATCAGAGTATGTGACCATCAGGAAAACAACAAGTCAAATTAGTGCATTTTATTTAGTGGAACAGTGGTGGGCAGAGTAAACAGAAACAGTACTCAAGTAAAAGTATAGTTACTTCCTAATTATAGTGACTCAAGTAGAAGTAGAAATACTCATAAACACGCATACTTGAGTAAGTGTATCTCAAATAAAACTACTCGTTGTAACTCCATAATGTGAAACATTTTGCATTCAAACAAATATATTGTTCATTTTTGTTTTCTTGATTATTTTGATCATTTTGTTGCTTATTTTGTTGATTTTTGTTCAGTCTTGTTGGTGATTTTGCTAATTTTTTTTAACATTATGATACTGGCGACTCATCCAGGGTGTACCCTGCCTTCGCTCAAGTCAGCTGGAATAGGC
>JAQQAE010021465.1:0-10455 GCA_029823295.1 Pseudamia nigra | reverse complement strand
TAATACATACTTTATATGGGAGTTTGTCGTGGGTCCAGAACGGATTAATTGATTTTACATGTATTTTTATGGAAAAAAGTCGCATCAGACAACAACTGATTCGGATACAGGCCGTGACGCTGGAACGGATTATTGTTGGTATCCGAGGCACCACTGTATATGTTATGCCGGTTTCCCCCTAGGCTGGACGTAACATTTGGTAACAAAACTAACAAAATCAACACAGATATTAAGTAAAAACGAACTTATATTTCGGATACATATTCAAAACAAAACCACAAAATGCATTCAATTTAAGATGGGTGGCGTCGCTACGTGTACTGAACACAGTGAAGCAAGACAAATCCCACCCCCGAATCAAAAGTCTCACAGCAGCTCACCCAACCTAGAGTTCAGGCCTTTATATATTTTATCCTGTGGAGTCTGCAGACACGTATGTGGAGTGGAACTGACATGTCACCACACAGCAAAAACAAAAACAAAACGCTGTCACCTCACCACACGTCCCGTTTACTGTCTGCTCACGACTCCAGATTCTCTCCTTGGCTCAGTCCGGTACATCCATAGGAAGAATAATGCCAACGTAAGAATACATTCTAACCTTGGCACCCATACCCCGTTTTCCTGGTGTATTGCTCGATTAAGAAGACGGAGAAAGCTGTCCAAAGCCAAAACCCAGCAAAGGTTTGTCTCCAGATCAATGAGTTAAATTGAAGAGTGGTCAACAACACAGAAGTGCTGATGTCCCTTCATGGTAACAAAAATATAGAATCGGAATAGTGAAGAGATTCAACTTTTCTACCTCTGTCAAAGAAAGACTGTCTGATCTTTTGTTTTGCTTCGGCTCCCTGTGCTGTCCCAGAGGCGCAGTATTACAACTTTGTATGTACATGCTGTGTGATTATTATGAGTGAAACCGGGCTAACGTGAAGAGATGCACCATTCACAGGATTGAACGAGCCAAGCGGTCGAGACATTCCACTCCATGCAGCCTGGCACTTTGACCTGCCCAGCTTGCTGTTGTAATCTGCAGTCATAACTGGTAATGCTGTTTACATTCTCCCAGAGACTAGCGCTAGCTTAGCTTTTAGGTCCCGCCACTACAGTGAGACCATATAAGGATGTCCGTCTCACTTAAACATCATAGTGAGAAGAGGTGAAAAAAAAAGTCTTTCAACCAAGCAAGTGCGAGACTTGGGAACGAAATTTGCCTTACCAAAGGATTTCCAGGCGATATATAGACTTTTATGTTTTGTGCTGTCTAGTACGTTTATGATGAGAATTTTCCTTTGCAACATGGTAGAAAAGTATGAAAAATGGAAAAGCACATCATGGGCACTTGAAATTGTTCCATTTTGTTAATTTACATGACAGGTGCCATTGGAATAAGACAGCTGAAAATATTACGGCTTCACCTGTCAGAGGTCATAATGTTATGGCTGATCTGTGTATATAAGCATATGCAAATCATCATTTAATACCATTCCCAAGTACACAGGCTGTGTGTGAACAGCGGTGATCTAATTAAGAAATTGCAGTCAGCAGGGTATCAGTGTGCAGTAACCAAAGACAACAGCTTTGCCTCCATGACCCAACATTAAAAGCAAAAAAAAAGGTCCTGATACCCAGGAAAAATCATAGCAGTTAGTCATCATAACCATAGCAGCCATGTTTGATATTTATAAGAAAATCCATTTCATTTGTTACCTGTGGTATTAATAAGCCAGCGCCCGTCACTTTCTTTTTCCTCTCTTTCTTTTTTCTGCATCCTTCTCCTTGTTGTTGATCTTTTGTTGTTATTTTTTTGTTACAGGAATTACTATGATGATAAGCTCCAAAGGCTCAGCGGTGAATATGATCTCACCCGCAGCTTATGCTTTTGCTGTTTGCATTCAGACATCACCTTATCTTCCAGACACACCTTTGCTTTGCAACAAGCTTCAATCCCAAACTAAGGCGGGTGAGGCATGCACTCTCCTGGGAGAATGCTCTGATGACTTGCTGCGGGGGAAATTTTGACCACTATGTGATGAGATGAAATAGTCTGATACTGGAGTATTTACTAAAATGTGCATATTTGTCAAATGGAGCTGGCCTCTAAATCTCGTCATCCTCTTATCTTCCCTTCCTCTCTTTTCCTCACTTCGTCTGCAACATCTTACTTTTCTTCAACCACTTATTTCCTCCTTTCATCTTATTTATCATCATTTTTATCTCGTGCACTGTTGTTTATTATTCAGACGGTCATTATTCAAAGGTTATCTGCTCTCTATGTAAACAACTTTCCTGATATCCTTTCCTTCAGGCAGAAATGTATGTTATCTCTTTTCTCTAAGGTTCTTTTATCAACTTATTACCGCAATTGCTGATACAGGGTTTTGTCTTTTGTGTCCCTGTTCTTAAAGAATATCACATACATACATGCAGAGAAAACAGCAGATTTTTGCAAAAAAGTTCAAATAAATCAATCAAAAGTAGCTTATGGCACCATGTAAAGCAGACAGTGTGAAATCAAATGGTGCAGCCTGTACAGGTGGATCTCATAAAGTTAGAATATCATGGAAGTTCAATTCAAAGCTTATTTTGAGTTGTGAAATCACATATTTTGAACTGAAACATTTCAATATTTTTTGTTTCAATTTTGATTTAATTCAGTTGGATTTGGTGACGTGATTTGATTTGAGTGCCCAGGACACCTCAACACAGAGTTCCAGCAGTCCTATATCCATTATCAGAGGATTCTCTTACATTTTGGTCCTAAACAAAACAGTCTGCCGTCTTTCCCAGGCCTTACAGATGAAAGTTGTCACTACAAATGGTTTCCTCTGAAAACATCCATCCATCTATCTTCGACTGCTTGTCCAGTGGGGTTTGGGGGGTCAGCAGCTTGGGCAGGGAAGCCCAGACTTCCCTCTCCCGGGCTTCTTCATCCAGCTCTTCTGGGTGGACTCTGAGATGTTCCCAGGCCAGCTGAGAGACATAGTCCCTCCAGCGTGTCCTCCGTCTCCTCCCAGTGGGACATGCTTGGAACATCTCACCAGAGAGGCGTCCAGGAGGCATCCAAACCAGATGCCCAAGCCACCTCATCTGGCTCCTCTCGACGTGGAGGAGAAGTGGCTCTACTCTGAGCCCATCCCGGATGACTGAGCTTCTCACCCTATCTTTAAGGGAGAGCCCAGCCACCCTGCGGAAGAAACTCATTTCAGCCGCTTGTATCCTTGTTCTTTCGATCATGACCCAAAGCTCATGACCATAGGTGAGGGTAGGAACGTACAGTACATCTACCAGTAAATTGAGAGCTTCGCCTTTTGGCTCAGCTTCTTCAGCATGACGGACTGGTGCAGAGTCTACATCACTTTTGACGCAGCACCAATCCACTTGTCAATCACCTGCTCCATCCCTCCCTCACTCATGAACAAGGCCCCGAGATACTTGAACTCCTCTATTTGAGGCATGACCTCATCCCCAACCCGAGGGAGCACTCCGCCCTTTTCCGGCGGAGGACCATGGTCTCAGATTTGGAAGTGCTGATTCTCATCCCAGCCGCTTCACATTTGGCTCTGACTCCAGCCTCAGCCCACTCAATTTGAAGCTCTGCCAAGTCTTAAATCAGGCTGTGGTCATCCCTGTCACTTGTTCACCTGTTCCCAGGACACTTTACCCTTCTAGTCAACTTTCTATAAATTGGTTTTGATACAGTGCTGTGTGAACATCTAGCCCTTTCAGCAGTGATCTTCAGGTGGCTGGCGTCAGTGTCCGTGGGGTAAAAATGTCCAGTCAGCAGTCTTCTCCATGATTACAGTGGTGTGTACTGAATCTAACAGAAATTCATGGTGTTTTACAGCATAAAAATTGTAATATTTAGAGGTATATTTTTTCTATTTTCTTGAGCTGCAAATATCCAAATTATCCAAACATTTTACTTAGCATGTAGTAACTATTCTCATTTTTTTGAGATGCATGTGTACAATTACACTTGGCAAGAGCATTTAAACTGGCCTTGAACACACACGACAGCACAAATGTACATAGTGAACACACACACACACACACACACACACACACACACACACATTACAACCTTACTTTGGGACTGACTTGGCTTTATTCGATTAGACTTTTCTGTCTGTCCTTCAGGTACTTGAATGTAAAAAACACACAAGCCGTACAGACCAAATACACTTACCATTTTATGCAACTGTGAGCACTGTGGAAACACAGGCCCACAGGCAGGTGTGTGTCTCAGCGGGTGATAACTCAACGAATCAGTGCATGACATTATGTCTCCTGCAGCGCCTCCCTCCCCGCTTCCTGTTTCTCATGTCCTTCATCTCTCAGCAGGTGATTCTGATCTGCTTCACTTGTTTTTAGTATTTTTTCTCCTACAAGGAATCTCAAGAATATAAAAGAACACCCATGTTGTTTTTTTTTACTCAAGCCCACTTGGTCTGCACCAGTGCCACCTGAAAGATTTGCTCTAAGTGTACAGGGAGGCAGAGGCAGAACTCATCCATCTTTTTTTGACATGGGAACTGTCAATCACGCAACAGTGAAGGTCGAACTCCCACATTCGCTTCACAAAGCCTGAGTCTAAGGTCTAAATCGTCGAGTGTCATTTTGTCCACGACTTTTCATCTACTGGCCCACTACCCAATTATGGCCCTTTCAGAAGATCCTATGGCCCATAAAATTTTGGTGTAACACAATAAATAAAGCAAAGATGTCTCACCTCTGAGCCAGTTTGAAACAAGTGCTACTTATGTGCTGTGATTTGCTTTACTTTTGATCTACCTGTGAGCCCAGAATTAAAGAGCTGGCACATTATCCACACCTGTAACCTGTAGAAATAGTAGCCACTCTAATGCATCTCATCAGTGCAGATTAATTGCCCGTACCACTGAATCAGTCTATGAATTGACGTATGCTCAATATTAACTACAGACAGACGTGTCATGGCCCCTGTCTGGGTATGCTTTGCTTGTGTTTCCATCCCATGACCATGCATGTTCTCTGGTTTTCTCCTGACTGAGCCTGTGTAGCCACAGCACAGCAGCAGGAAGAGAGCGAGAAAAAGAGCAGATGCAGCCGGTGTTGCTCCAAAGGGAAGAGAGAAAACAGAGAGGAAAAAAGAAAGTGAAATCCTCCGAGGTGGAAAAAACACAGCATTTCTGCTCAGGATTGATTGAAAAAGATGGTGGAGATGTCCGATCGCCGGTACAGAATACCATGGCACAATCATGTGCGGACATCGGAATGTACAGTGTGAGTTGGATTTGTGTGCGTTTGCAACAGTCTTCCAGTGTACGATACCTTCATGTTCACATCTTTCTAAAATAGCACCGCGTATGCCAGCCTTAAGGCTTAGCCCATGGCCCAGCACTGTCTCTCCCTCCAGCTCACCGCCCTCTGCCAAGCCACCTGCGCCACATTGGATTTTGTTTCTTTTTGTTTTGTTTCATATCATGCAACCAGGGCAGCACTGGGACTAAAAGACAGGCCGGGAGTCATACACTCACCCAGGCCATCCTGTCTCAGATACTGCATGCTTATCCTCACACACGTATGTAAACACACACACCCATACATACATATGGGTTAAGTAATCATCAATGCTCATTATTCTATATTGACTGACATTCACATAAAATTATAATCCACCAGCCCGGTGCTTTTATCTTCCCCATCCCCATCAAATGTACCTCTCAATACAACCCTCACAACACGACTCCTTTAGTAATGATGAGACATGATGTTCAGCTACACAACATGACAATTATTTGGTCAGAAAATCAATTAGCTGCCAACTCACTATAGAAAATATAACATGCCATGCCGTGATTTAAATAACACTAGACAATAAAAAAAATCACCTCAACTTAGACAAATAATACACTGTCCAACCTTAAGAAGGATTTATAAACTAGTTCAGGCAGCAGCACCTCACCTGCGGAGGTATGTGTGTCCCAGCAGGACCCACCAAATATTTCATGTAGCAAAAAAAGCAATGCATTCTCATTACCATGTAAAAACAAATGTGAGATACTTAAAATCACTCCATGTACAGTGGTCCCTCGGTATATCGCGGTTCAACTTCCGCGGCCTCGCTGTTTCGCCAAATTTTTTGGTGCAATTTTCATGTATTTTTTATACAGCGTATGAACGCGCATTGTGTTCTGTGTCCTGATTGGCTAAAGGAGAACCCACACATTGTGTTCTGCTTCCTGATTGGCTAAGGCCATTGTCAGTCATCTCCTCCGTGTTGTGTCTCCTGTGCAGTGCAGAGTGCGTTCAGCTTCGCCGAACATGCACCGGTGTTCGATCGCTGCCTCTGAAGTGCTGTATGTTTGTGGGTTTTCTCTCCGGAGGTCCGCAGTGTCGACGAGGGCCTTCATCGGAGGGCGGCGCTGTGGCGGAGCGGCGCAGCTCGGTGCAGCGCAGCACTGCAGTGCAGCGGAGCCAGCGCGCGCGGGGGGGGGGAGTTTCGCATGGGTCACCGTTGGTGGTTCTTGTGGGTCCAGCTTTGTAGGTTGATCGTTGAAATGAAATTCGTTGTTTCTGGAGGCCATCGTGTTTTTCTTTTTTTGTAGGAAATCGTTTGTTTTTTTTTGTTTCTCAAAGAAATGTACTACTGAATCTACTTCGTAGATTTCGCCTATCGCGGGTTACTTTTAGAACGTAACCCCAGCGATAAACGAGGGACCACTGTATACTTTTAGTGATCATCACAGGAGAATTCCTTTGTCAGTCTTCAAGTGATTAGTCTTCAAATAAACAGAAGAATAATTTACACACTTTCACACACATTTTTGACTTAGAACCTCTCTCTCACACATGCATCCACAAGCACACATTCCATAAGAGTTGTGAACAAAAAAAACTCAGACATCAAACAAACAGGAAAATGAAAACTACAATCACATCATACACAGAACAAGCAGAAAAGCACACTGTTTCATTAAAAAAAAAAATTAAAAAAATCCCACACCAGCATTTAACCTGTAAGCCATTCATTTATACTCACCGTGGGCAAATAAAATGTTTATTCCGCATAGGTAAAGTTTTACAGCTATTTCTGAGATGGACAAGGAGAATTGTGTACAGTACATGTGTACAGACTAGTATAGCCTAGCAGTCTCGGTATAAAAGTAGACATCTGTCAGCTTAACACAGCTCATAGTATTACCTGTTATTTTATCTAGGTTATACCAGGAAATTCCATAAAAGACCAAAGGTACAGTATATCCAAGGTTGAAATTATACAGTACCTTTTATTTTGGGCTAATAGGAGATATAAGAGTACTGCAACAAACCACAGCAACATCTACAATGGAATGAACAGCAAGTAGTGACAGGACCATTATTACAGCTACATAAAAGGGCCATAGAGAATCTCAATTAGTGATTATCATATTTGTTACAAGAAGGGCCAGCTAGCTTAGCTATATTCAACTCTCTATGCTCCCAAGACGCCCCTCCGTAACTAATCCTTCACCAGACCCTTACGTATATATGTACAGAACTTGAGTAGTGTGCTATACTAGCCCTGGGTGATGTGTTTGTCCCTAACCTATTGGAGGATGAGGTGTGTATCTGCCAAACTCACCCCCACACATCTGCTTATGGATCCGGCGAATCACACCCACGTGGTTTGTCTGACCGGCAGTCCGTGTACTTTGTCCCAATGGAACGGCTAACCCGCTCTTGGGTCGCTTGGTTGAGTTTTTTAAGGTGAATATATACAAAAGTGTTAGGGTGCTCTTAAAAGTTCAATTCTCAGTCTGTAGGTCAATGTGGTTCAGTTCTGTCAGCTCTGTTTCCTCTCTAGATTCTCCCCCTGTTCTGTCAAAACTCTTGATTCCAACTGTCCTGAATCTCCGACACTCTCTAAAGTTCTAGCTAAGTTCTAGCTAAAGTTCTCATGACATGCTTTTCAGTGTGTTATGACTTATCTACCATGTTGAAATGGTGAATTCTCATCTTAAACATGCCAGAAAAGCACAAAAAACAAAGTCTACCTATTTCTTACAGGTCCGGAGATGAGGGAAGCAGTAACACACATGCACCGTAAACCTCCTTTGCTCTGACCAGAATCATGGTTGCGTTAACTCTGGTGCATAGCATGTCACATGCTGCTAGCCATGTCGGGGATCCCAGGGTGCAGGGTTTCACTCATGATCATCACACAGCTGTTGTAAAAAGTTGTCAGTTTCCATCTGCAGCACCACTCGGCACTGATCCACACTCACCCATTGAGAGGGGCAACGGAAGTGCTCGGCACCAGGCATGGCTGCCCCGCTCCAGTCACTGTCCCGCTCTTTTCCCTGTACGATGCGTCGCTCGGCTCCATCTGTCCATCCATTCATCCATCCGTCCATCCATCCTTCCATCTGTAGGTATCCGGGTCCAGGTCCATTGTATCCTCGGGTCCCCTCCTACTTGGACACCAAACCATTCCAGCTTGTATCCAGTCTTGCTCCTTTGGTCACTAATCAGACCTCATGACCATATGTGAGGTTAGAGTAAAAATGTCGATCCATCTGCAAGTTCTCTTTTTGACTCTGCTCCCTCTTCATCACAACAGACTGATTTCATTTGGATTTTTGGATATTTGTGATGTCACAATGATTGTCCACAGCAGTGTAAAATTTGTTGACTGAAAATTTTCATCTTTGTTTTCAAAACAAATATATTTTTGCGGATGAAAACGAAACAAAAACTAAAAATTTTGTCAATAATTGAGACAAAATCTATGATTAAATTGACCCACATTTTTGTCAATAAATAAAAGACAAGATGAAAATAGACAGTGATGAAATCCAATCAAAAGGATGGAAAGTTATTAGGAAACGACTAAGAGTCCCTCAAAAAATGGAAGAGGCGGGACTGGATGAGGCGAGAACCAATCAGAGCGCCTTACTGAGCGGTGAGGAGAAGCTTGTTACTTTTTTGAACTCGCTCCCAGGGAGACAACAGATGAATAGACGATGATAAAAAGACCGAGAAAATGTCACGACTGGGACAAAAACAGGGGAGATTTGTGCCCATTTCACCTTTGACAACGATGAAAACAAGACAGTGTGAAGCATGCGGAGCAGAACACACCAAATATGAAGACACATTTACAGAAGCGCCACCTGGATGTTTTATATCCAGTTGGCAATTTTTTAATATCTAACTAGTTGAAAGAAATCTGCCAGTGTGATTGCGCCCTAAGGGCTATTCAGAAGACCCTTACATCCTGTGGGCCCACCACCTGCAGGAAGGGTCGTAAGGGTCTGGTACCAATAGAACATACAGTAAATGACATTTCAGATGTTGAAACCGAGACTTTTTTACCATTTTATGTAAAATATCATTTTGAATTTGATGACAGTAACACATATCAAAAAAGCTGGAGTAGGGGCAACAAAAGGGTGAAACAGTAACTGGCACAAATCAATAACTGGAGGCGCATCTGACAACTAATTACAGTAACAGGTCAGAAACGTTTTAGAGAGACGGAGCCTCTCAGATGTGAAGATGGACAGAGGTTCACCAATCTGCAACAAACTGCATCTAAAAATTGTGGAACAGTTTCGGAGAAATGTTCCTCGAGGTAAAATCGTGAAGGCTTCAAAGATCCCACCATCTACAGTGTGTAACATCATCAAAAGAATCAGAGAATCAGGAGAACGGTGTCTTGAGGCTGACGAGGTAACAAACTTTTACTTGTGTACTGTTTCTGTTTGCTCTACTGATCCCTCTCAGGCTTCTGTACAAAAACATGTCAGCATCTGTGGAAAGAAACAGTCCTCTCATGTTTAAAACAGGGATTTATCTCTGCAACAAGACTCATTCATCACTACTTCAGCTTGCTTACAATACTGAAAATACTCCGGTGTCTGACCACAGCTACTACTACCCGTTGAAATTTATGGCTCCGTGCAAGGTTTCTGAGATCCATGCAGTGTTGCGATCCTTGGCAGATGAGACACATTCCTTATTAATTCTGAGTGACAGTGTCCTGGCTCACGTCAGTATAAGCAGTGTGGTCCCACTCAGAACACAGCACGCACCAACAGGACCGGACACTTCATCATCTCCGCGGTGCCTGTCCTGACAGGTGAGTCAGCGGCGCACGTTTGGTTTGAACACTGGGGGCATCTAGGTCCTCGTGGAGCATCCGACACTTCATCTTCTGTGTTCTGGTGGATGGTGAAAGCAACCGTTTGAGCCCTTTCTGTGTAAACTGATGCAGAAAAGGAGGTTACGAAGGAGACTAAGTCACAAAATTAAACAAATGTGAGCAAGGTGTGCAATATAAAATCAACAAATATGATCAAAAAAGTGCAGATACAGTATGTCCATGATGCTGTAAATCTAAATGAACAAACTGCCAAAATGAACAAAATGATAAGAAGAGGACAAAATAATAATAGGTGAAAAAAAATTCGGACGCACCTCTACAAACCCCCC
>JAQQAE010021464.1:0-10455 GCA_029823295.1 Pseudamia nigra | reverse complement strand
GGTTCTGTTGGGTTTACTCTCTGTATAGTCATGAGGTCTCAGCCTCGAATTGTGAAGCGCCTAGAGATAATCGGTGACTATGATTGGCGCTACACAAATAAAAATTGAATTGAATTGATAACAAGCAACAAAATGAACAAAAAATGAACAAAATAATTAAGTAAATTAACCAAAATTAGTATGTTTATGTTGTTTCCATCTTTTATGTTGTTTTTTTGTCTTTAATTGTTGTTTTTGTAAGTTTTTACTTTTTCCATGATTTGAATCATTTTGTGTTTTTTGCATTGCATTTTGTCTATTTTTTTTTTTTACCTTTTTATGCACAATTGTTTGTCTTTTGGTGTGCTCTATGTTGTATTATTTCATTTGTTTGCATTTTTGAGTCACCACCAGTATGGGTAGAATAAACAATCAGTACTCAAGTAAAAGTGTTGTTATTTTATAACTATAATAACTGGAGTGGAAGTAGAAGCTCTCTTGTATTTGGGCAAGAACAACTAAAAAGTAGCTTATTAATGGGGATTTCATTACAACCTCATAAAGTGTGTCATAACAGGTTATTTATCTACAGGTAATAATTGTATAATGTCACATTAATTATTGTTAACACAGTGGCAGATCTAGAACTGGGCAAATGCAAAAATAGAGCATGATATAAAAAAATTGTTTACTGTCAAACATCAAGAAAAAAATTGCCAATACACTCAAGAGTTGCTTATTATAAAATTTGTATCTCTTTTTGCTCATTGGTTAATTTTGACTAATTTTGTTGCTTTTTTAATCAATTTTTTTGTTGTTTACATTGTTGATGTTTGTTATATGACCTAACTATTTTGTTAAATTTTGTTAATCTACCTGATTAATTTGTAAATTTTTGGCATATTGATGTTTATTTTGTTCATGTTTGTTTGCGCCCTTGTACAGTTTTGTTAATTCATTTGATTATTTTTGCTCAGTGTTCGAATGGTTTGTTCATTTTTGCTCATTTTGTTGTTTTACAGTGTTTTGTGCTGACGAAGTAGCTGTGCAGAAGTCTACTCACTGGGATGTAATTGAGTAGAAGTACATTATTTTCATCACAAATGTAATAGAGTAAAAGTAAAAAGTATTCTGTAAAACTACTACTCTCTAAAGTCCAGTTTTGCTGATTTTGTTGCTTATCAATTTATTTGATTATTTTTGAACATTTTTTGCTCATTTTGTTGTTTAGTTTTTTTTGAGAATCTACCTATTTTGTTCATTTTGTTGCAACAAATGTTGTTGAAATAAGCACATGGAACTGAGTAAATGTACCTGAGTACAACCCCCTGTGCAAACCGCACATACACAAGTATACAGTACTGTACTTCAGGACGAACAGGTGTGAGACCTTTACCAGGTGTTTCACTCTGACTTCATCCAATGAAGGAAAAATAAATAGGTGTGTGCAACTGTGACAAACACTCTCTACTCATACAAATTAAACATATACAGCTCAGGCCAAAATTATTATAACCCCCATGAAAATATCTGACATTTTTCTATGTTCCCCATGCTTCTCACTCCAGTTCTCAACACTTTGAGAGCTTTGCATATCCTTCTCCTGTTTTGTGTCCATTGACAATCCTTTTTCTCAGATCTACACTCATTTCTTTAGTTTTTGACATGATGCTTTTATAAGTGAAGCCTGAAATCCTTTCTGAAGTGAATATTGGACAAAAGTTCAGTTTTAACCTCAATTCACACACTCAAACCACTACTCAGTGAAAGAGTGGTGAATGAAGTTGACCTCAACTCTACACACTGCCTCATCTCACTAACATCACTAAATTCAGTCTTGAAATACAGCGTAAAACCATGGGATGGTTATATCTGCATTTGTCTGATGTAGTGCACTTGTTGAAAAACCTCTGTTGACAAAAAGTGTGCTGATTAGATTTTTCATCGTTTTTCCAAGAACTTCCTTGTAATTGAGACACGTAGACTTTGATTACACTGTGAGAATAAAATTTTCATCCCATTTTTGCTTATTTTGTTGCTCATTTTGTATATTTTCTTCATTTTCTTTCTTATTTTGTTAATTTTTGCTACCTTCTTAAACTATGTAGCTAAGACACAAATGATTACATTAATAACAATTAATCAGACCACAAAAAATAAAATTTTTCAGGAGGATAGGGACAAGCCAACACAAAACACGAGCAATATACAGTAGTAAAGAAAATTAGCCAAGTCTATAGAAAATAATAAAAATGAACAAGAACTGAACCAAATTTGTAAAAAAAAAAACAAAAATGGAATAATCAAGAAAATGTGCAACAATTAATAAAAATAAGCAAAACAACTGACAAAATAATCAAGAAATTTTGCAAAAATTAACAAAATAAGCAACAAAATGAGCAAACTGACAAAAACAATTCCCAAGAAGAAGAAAATCAGCTTCAAAAATGTTCAATAATGAGTTTGTAAAAGTATTTGTAAAATAATGAAAGAAATGAGCCACATACAACAAAAACAAATGACTGAATAATGAGACAAAGTTAAGAAAAATTAACAAAAATGAATAAAATGATCCAAACATACACTGAAATTAGCCCAAAAATATACAGAAATGTCATTATTTAGGTAAAGCACCTTAGAAACCCAGAAGTAGCATACAGTATCATTTAGGTTTAGACGCTACTGGTGAAAATAAATGGATAAATATGTTACATAGATAAATTAAGGGGGGACAAATACATTTAATGTACTAAATTTACACCTACAGTATGATGCTGAACTATATTGAGATATACATTCACCCACTTTATTAGGTACACTTGTTAATACAACCTGTTAATGCAAATGTCTGACCAGTCAATGTCAATGTAAACATAGCCAACATGATCTGGCGTAGTTTATCCCAAGCATGAGAATGGGGACCTAATGTGATTTACATGTGTTTGACTGCTGATCCACTCTGATTTTTACACACAACCATCTATAATTTGCAAATAGTCTGCAAAAGACAAAATATCCAATTGTTGCACAACACACCTTGATGTCAGAGGTCAGAGAATGGCCAGACTGGTTTGAGCTGATGGAAAGGTAACAATAACTCAAATGACCACTCATTACACCTAAGTAATGCAGAAGAGCATTTGTGGACACAACATGTCAAACCTTGAAGCAGATGGACAACAGCATGAGATCACACATGGTGACACGCCTGTCAGTTAAGAACAAGAAAGTAATTCTACAATTCACATGAACCCAGCAAAAGTGTTCAATAGAATGCTGGAAAATGTTTTCTTCCTCTAGAGATTCTTGATTTCTGCTGTGACATTTGGATGTTATGGTAATGACTGGCATAAACAACATGAAAACATGGCTCCATCCTAATTCGTATCAACTGTTCGGGCTACTGGTGGTGGAATTTTTTTTTGGACCTTTAGTCCTAACTGTTCAGAATTTAAATGCCACAGTCTACCCAAGGATTGCTGTTGACCATGTCTGTCTCTTTATGACCACAGTGTACTATCTTATGATCGCTAGGAGGTCCTACCCAGTATGAGCATGGTGTACCTAATAAAGTGGCCACGAGTGTATAAGGAGGTGAAGCCAAACAGGCTTATGATTATGTAACAAATTTTCACTGAATCTGTTGAGGAATGACCAAATACACCTTTTACCTGCAGTATTGCAACTTTTTGTGGCACATACTGTATTTCTGAAAAAGAAAAATATTCATAGATTCAGAAAACATAGACATTCAAAATGCCTACTTATACTATTTGTGATGGATTACAGTGTATATCGCTCTCATCTGGAATGACTCCTGTAATGTAAACTGTGAGCAGTGATGTTTTCTCACATCCTCCAATGCTGGTGTGTCTGCTGCTGTCTTCTCTTGCTTCTCCTCCTTTCTGGGTCATGTTTTGTGGAAGAGAGATGTGAGGCTGGTCCAACCAGTGTGTATATGATGGAGATAATCCAGGGATAAACAGAAACTGTCACTGAACACAAGCACGGCAGTCCTGCTCTAAGCTATATCACTAACATACAAATAAAGGAAAACTCTGGATATTGGAGTCTGGATATAGAAGATTTAGAAATCACATACTGTCCAGTAAATTCATAACTATTGTCTGGAAAACATTTACACCTGAAACACAACTACCGTACTTGGTGTTTAGTCCTTCTCCTGATCAGCTTTCGCATGCCCACTTTCTCTTCAGTGTTGCTGATGTCATTGTGTGCAGCACTGGTTCTCAACTGGTGGGTTGGGGTCCAAAAGTGGGTCATGGATGTGTTCTGATTGGGTGAGGTGAACTGTAAAAAAAAGTAAAATACAAACAAAAGAAAAACATCTATATATACATTTTATTGCTTTTTATCTGATGCTAGACTTTGATTGATAGGTGCAGTATCTGTTGCCATGTAAATGTTTGATGACCAGTTAAATCATAATTTATATTGTATTATGTTATTCATTTTCATTTATTTGGTTTCTTGTTTTGTTAATTTTCTTAAATATTGTGATCATTTTACTATTTATATTTTTATTCACTGTCTAGATGATTTATTTTATGGCATTGTGTTCAATTTGAACTGATTTTTTTCACGTCCCTGATTGTTTTGCTAATTTTGAAAATGGTGTTATTACTTTTTAAACTTTTGTTCATTGTCTAGATTGTTTTGCTTATTTCCTTGCCTATTTTGTTCATTTTTTTCCATTTTGTTTATTAGTTTTAAATTTATGGTCATATTTACATTATTTTGTGTTCTGAATTTGAACACAGTGATGAAAATATGTGCATATTTTATTCAAAATATACTCAGATTATACAGTACTGTATATAGGTTTACTATGTCGGGTTGGCTTTGTTTATAATAGATCCATGTGATAATATTTAATCTATATCTTTATACATATTACATATAGATTCTGTGTACTAATAAAGGCGAGCTTTGTCATAAATTATGAAATTGTGTTTTTTAAGCTTAACTATGTATGCACATGAGCATGTTTAGAATTGAATTTGGGCTTTAAGTAAAACATACTCTGCTACCAACAAAATAAGAGAAGTGTCATTTAAAATTATACATTTGATTTATCCTGTTACCCACAAACTATCAAAATTTAGAAACAATATTGATTCAGTGTGTGTGTTCTGTAAAAATGAAGTTGAGGCTGTGTCATTTGATTTATGAATGCTTGTATGTTATATTATTTTGGGTAAAAGTAGAATATTTTTTGAGATAGTGACTGGTTCCTCTGAGCATTTGGAAAAGAAACATTATAGTTTTTATAATAAAAATTACATCAACCAAAAATATTTTAAACCTCTTTATTTTATTTGGAAAATATTGAAATAATTCAAGTAAATAGACTAATTACTCCACTCCGACATTGTATTGAAACATTACAAGGACAAAAAAAATTAAAGTCATTAAAACACTGAACATTTGTAAAGATTTTAATTCTTTTCAGTAACATATTTTTTATTGTGACACCACTACGTAAATAGTTCTATGTTGTGTTCTTGTCTTTTTTATGGAATTGAATTATTTTGTATGAAGTATTGTTGAATTGTTGAAAATGTTGTAAATGCAAAGGGCATAAATGATTTTTTTTTTAAATAGAGGATGTATTACTACTGTGATGCATCAGTTTTTTACTCTTGCAATGATAACAGTTCAGATATTTATTCGGTATATTTATTCGGTTTCAGTTGTGAGATGAATATTATTAAATACACATGAGTGCTGAGTGAGATTTTGATGATCTTGTGTTTTTATTAATCACTGTCATTTAAAACGGCATAAAGCTTGAACATCATATCTCACATGTCACCTGTACAGTAGCAGCATGCTGTATTCCTCCGCTGGATCTATATTCTGCCTGTGCTTTACTGGCGGAAGGATCCATTTGACAATCTGCGAGACGAAGTAAACACCGACAATTAAAAAAAAAAAACACACCGACAAGTCCACAATGTTGGCCCATCTAAGGACACAGCTTTGGTACAGGTACGAAAAGGGCGCTTGTTAAAGTTTGTTTTTTGCTGTTTGATGTCGCCTCATTTGAGCACTTTTCTTCTTTTGGCGGAGGATAATGTCACAGGTGATGCTCTCCATCACCTGTTGGGGCGTGTTAACCTGACCGCTAGCTTACCTCCGTTAATGATGCTGATGCTAACAACCGCGCAATGGCGATTTTGTCACATTTCTTTCAGGTTTTGACAAATGTAATGGAAAGCGACAAACAGATTTCTGAGAGAGAGACACCGCCTCAGCACTGGAGAAGTTGTAAATTGATCATTGACCCCGCATTGACGAACGGACTTTACAAAGTGTACCGTTATGATGGGCTGCATTTTAACATCCCCGTGAGCGTCTGAATGTTATTGTCTGACCATAATATCCTGTGTTCAGCATGTTTTCATAATGTAGTTGTTTTCCGTTGTAATGGTGACTGTCATTTACCTGAACAGGTGGCGGATTTAGGTCTGTTTCCTCTAGATACAGTCAGAGACCCGCGTATCTGCCGTTTGTGGAGCAAAAGCGTCACGACTGATCTCCTGGTGCCCAAATTCAAGGCAATCAACATGTTATTGACATATTAACCTGGACAGCAACAAGTATATATTTATACGGAGATAGTTTTATTTATTCTGATGTGCATTTTTTTTGAAAGTAGGGTTTATTTTGTTCACATTGTCAGATAAATTATTTACCGAAAGTTACAGTATGAACTCAGATAGCATCTTTTATTTATTTTGAGTTAATGTTGCAAAAGCCTACATATTCTTGCTTTTGCACTGTTAAATCGAAATAAATAAGATGTATTAAAATAAGCAGTAAATCAATTCAGGTGTTGTTTGTCTTGCTACTTATTGGTATGTCTTTGAGTTTTTTTGTTGGGTCTTACAATATTTTTGTTTTGTTGCATCTTATGTGTTTACACAGCTTCTTTTGTCTTACAGCATTTTTTGCATCTTGTATGGTGTTGCATCTCATGCAACATTTTTGCACCATTTTCATCTTTTTGCATCCTATATGAGTAATTTAAAGCCACAAATGACTGTTGTTTCTTTCACACTTTCACACACAGAATCAAAAGTAGACTTTAAATTGTGAAGAAATAGTAATTTGACATTTTTCATAATTATCAACATTGACTAATATGAACTTTTTTAAGCCCAATAACATTTTAGTCCATATTTCCCTGTCTTATGTAATTTGCTCTGTAAATTTACACTCAATACTGTCATTCAGACTTATGCACAGTCCAGAAAAAGTTGTAACAGGCTCAATTTAGGGCTAAAATATAGGCACAATAAAGAGCAATGTGATTTTAAACATGGGCTATAAATATTCGTTTGTTCAGTTTGTGTTGTTTATGCTTGTTAACCCAAACTTCACAATTTTTTTGATTCATTTAAACTTGTTCTGAACTGCAGAGGATAAAATTTCCAAATCGTATCCTATTTTTATATGAGAAACATTCTTTTAAGGAATGTCAATGTTCTCACACATTTATCTGGTGATTCTCATCCCATCATTTCTTCTGACGGGCTAAACCTCTTCTTGGATGATGGAAAATTACAATAGCTTGTTTTATATTACATTATTTTTTAAAATTATATGCAGTCAGTTTTTCCCGCTTTAATCTTTTTGTTCACCGTATTCTTACCAAAACATGAAATATGTTGTGTTCATACTATCACAAATAAAATTCTCTGCATTGGTTTTCAGTTTGTATTTCTCACACTGCTCCAACTGTTTATGTTTTGGTTGGTAAATAATAATTGCTCATTTATGTCCTTACAGGTTGATGAATGTTATGTCGGCCCTATTCCTCCCAAAGAAGTGACCTTTTCCAAATTGAATGACAACGTGAAGCAAGCGTTCTTGAGAAATATGTGTGAAAAATATGGACAGGTGGAGGAGGTGGAAATATTCTACAATCCCAAAAACAAGAAGCATCTAGGACTTGCCAAAGTTATTTTTGACACAGTGAAGTCTGCCAAAGGTGCAGTGGAACACCTCAATCAGACGTCAGTGATGGGAAATATTATTCATGTCGAAATTGATACAAAAGGTACAGGATTTCATAGGTTTTATGTGTTTAAGGAACCAAACCTTGACAAATTTGTTGATGAATTATTAATTACTACATATTATTTTAATTATTATTATGTTATTATCAATGTTAATTATCACATGTAACCTTCTTCAGGTGAAAAGAGGGTACGCTACCTCCAGCTCCTATTGCGTGGTCTTTTTACTCCATGGACGCTGCCAGTGGGCATCAGTGAGCGAAGTCTTCAAAGCCTCATTGACAGTTTGCCGGTGATTTGCTCATAATACTGTATACTTGTTTAAGTATAGTAGTTACCATTTAACCTCTTAGCTACAGTACATTTGGCCCACTTGCAACTATAACAACAGCCACAAAAAAAACCACATATATACACGCACATATATACATGAACAACCTGCACATTTATAGAATTGCAAAAAGCTGCAATTTAAATGTGCATTTTTGATACCATGACAGAAAGCTAAGTGGTTTATTATGCTCATGTTCAATGTGAAAAATACGCTTTTCAAGTATTCTGTACATTTTATTGACAACCAAGCCAATTGAATGAAATCAGTGTTTTATAGGTTGTGTATTGGACAAAAGTCATTTTAATCTTCTTCAATTCAACTCAATTTTATTTGTATAGCGCCAAACATAATCGCCGATTATCTCTATGCACTTCACAATTTGAGGACGAGACCTTGTGACTATACAGAGAGTAAACCCAACAGAACCACCGCGAGCAAGCCAAGGGCAACGGGGGAGGAAAAACTTCCTTTAATGGAAGAGAAAAACCTCCAGCAGAACCAGTGGCTCAGAGTAGGCGGCCATCGGCCTCGACCATTTGGGGTTAGTGGACAGAGGAGAGACAAAAGAAAAGAGCAGAGATAGGACATGACATGACATGAACAAGAACACTGAGGGATATTAAGGTTTTACCTTGATTTCTGTTGTACTGTAGGTTCCATCGACTTTTGAATACATTGTTAATTTTAGCTATTTCATCATTGTGTTAAGTTCTGTTAACTGCAATAAACCTGTCTGTTTCAGATCAACACAGTTGCACAGCGACGGGGGAGCGTGTTCAGCCCCGTCAGTATCAGTACACCTCTCTCTCAGGACACGGCCTATTCCAGTATTTGGCAGGATACACCCTGCAGTTTCAGGGTTACACCATGGTCTCTTGGAACACCCCACACCCCCTGCTTGTCTGCATCTCCGCTCTCCCAGGACTCTTGCTACTCCAGTCTTCAGGCGACTCCGGTCCTCCAGGGGGAGTCCTCTGCTGTTATTGTCCACAAACATACAAGACGAGAACTCCATCGCAAGCTCATCAGGTTTCACAGGGGATCCAGTGAAAGGTCAGAGCAGAGCTTAGTTTTGAAGCACCGCCAGCCACCATCTTTATCACAAACCAGCAGCCAGCAGCTTACACCAGTGCCTCGAAATGCATCTCTTCACAACAAGGATGTGATTGCCACAGTCTCTAAGACTTCACCTTTTAACAGCAACTCTTTCAGCATCTTTAGCATTAATTTAACTGATGACAGCACGATTGCAGTGCTTTCTCCACATGAGGATCATGTATGCATCACAGGATCACCTTCGCCTTCATTTTTTTCCCATGACCGTCCCTTTTCTCAGCAACAGAGCCTTGACTCCCGCATTGAAAGTTTGCTGATAAACAACCAAAATGCTGGTTCGTTGTACTTTCATGAAAAAACTTTGGAGACTGATCCGTCACAGGATAGCCCCACATCACCATGCTCAGCTAATAATGCTACTATGTCAGGGAACTCGCCTGTTTGCACAACAAATGTCAGTCACCAGCATTCATTCACTGATGTTGAGGATATCAGTGGAAAATCTTTACCTGAAAATGATGAAGACGAGACTGCTCAAGCTGTTTCTTTTCTCACAAGAAACTCTCAGCCCCATAGCCCATGTGATTTCTCACATTTTGAAACATGCTGCAGTGAGATAGAAGAAGAAAGGTTCCAGTTGCCATCATGCCTTAAGGTAACATCAGATATGTGTGTACATAACGCTACATAACGATATCAAAAAGAGTATTAATTTTTAGACATTTAGCTTCATAAAACTGGATTTTTGACAGGCCCTTCAGTTTATAAATTAATAATCTAGGCCTGTAGTCTTTCAGTCGAAACCTTGATTTGTAGAACCTGAAAAAGGCAGGATGAAAAGAATTACTGACAGCAGTGATTATACAACTACAGTGGTACCTCGCATAATGAGTTTAATCCGTTCTGGCGTTACGCTTGGTATCTGAATTTCTCTGTATCCGAAGAGACTTTTACATGTAAATCCATTAATCCGTTTTGGACCCACAACAAACTCCCATATAAAGTATGTATTACACACCCCTACCTGCACATTTATTCATT
>JAQQAE010021463.1:0-10456 GCA_029823295.1 Pseudamia nigra | reverse complement strand
TCCTCTGGTAAGTGTCTTTATAAATCAATAAATGTGCACGTACGGGTGTGTAATACATACTTTATATGGGAGTTTTCCTGGTTCCAGAACGGATTAATTGGTTTTACATGTATTCCTATGGAAAAACACGCTCCAGCTAATGAACGATTCGCCCAAAGAACGTGACGCCAGAACGGATTAAATTCGTTAGCTGGGGCACCGCTGTAATAAGAATAACAATAATAATGGACTGGATTTATATAAGTCTCCTTCCCAAAGCGCCGACACTGAATCCGTTATTCACTCACTCCACTTCCACGTGTGCTGGCGATAAACGGCATCTGTAGCCACCGCTGCCCTGAAGCCAAACATCCACTCATTCACAGTCACACAAGGCGAGGTGGGTGACGTGCCTTGCCCACAGACACAACGGCAATGACTGTTTTTCCGCTGGTACTTTTGAACTTGACAGACAGGTGAGTGCAGTCGTCCAAGTTGGGCTTTTTCCATCTGAGACCGTTGGCTAAGGTTAAGCCATACCGTACCTTCCCACCGACGTCCATCTGTTCATCAGCTGCTGATTGGACTACTGCGCACGGTCTGGACCAGTCGTCCATGCACCGCCTCCAGCTGGACCAAAATACAGCTGCTCGCTTGCTGACTGGTACCAAGCGGCAGGAACATACAGTATAACCCCAGTGCTGGCTTCCTGTCACGTACAGGGTTCAATTTAAAATGCCACTTATGCAGACTGTCCCAGACTCTGGAACAGTCTGCCCCTAAATATCAGATCTGCACTTTAAATCTTTACTGAAGACGCACCTTTATCGACTGGCTTTTAGCACAGGTTGACCTGGACACTTATTTCTTTTTTACTTTATTGAATTGTATTTTAGTCTCATGTGTTTTTTAAATTAATTTATTAAATTGTATTGTATTTTTGTAGCCCCTCCTTGAGTCGCCACCTTACTGCGGTGGAGGGGTTTGCTTGCGTGCCTTAGTGATCCTAGGAGCTCTGCTCTCGGGGGCAACTCACCTATGCCTAGGGTTTCCCAAGGCAAATTGGTCCTAGGTGACGGGTCAGACTTAGAGTGATTAGAAGACCCTTATGGGCCCCCCGCCTGCAGGAAGGGTCATGCCTGGACACACTGGAGCGACTATGTCTCTTGGCTGGCCTTGGAATCCCTGGGGACCCCCCAGAGGAGCTGGAGGAGGTGTCTGGGGAGAGGAGAGTCTGGGTGTCTCTGCTTAGGCTGCGGCCCCCGACATCCCTGACCAGGATAAATGGAAAATGATGGACGGATGGTTATATTTTAGTATAGTTTTTAATTATTTAATGTATTTTAGCCCTGTTTTATAGTTTGATGTTTTTGGGTGTTGTGTTTGTATCATGCGGCTTATTTTTGTATATTCCATTTGTATTCTAACTTGTAAAGGACTTCGGGCAGCATGACATTGCACACATCGTGGACGGAACACAAGAAATATATCTTTGTGCAACTGATGAACAAAAAACTTTGCCACAGTGTCACAGCATTCATTCACACCAAACAAGCTGTGTGTCAGTGTGTGTGTGTGTGTCGGCCTCGGTTTACACACACACACACAGCGACTGAATGAACCGTGACTCTGACAGCACAGGAACACATTTGTCATCGCGTCAACACTCCACTTGAGCAGACCGTCGGCGTGGACCACAGCACAAGAAAACATTCGCCGCTCTTTGTCTCTCTTTGTCACACTTTCTTCCACGAAGCACTCTGTTATCAGTTTTATTTATTCCCTTGTCCTTCCGAGCTCCATCGCTCCGTTGTGCACCGTAGTAAAAGCTGCAAGTTAAGAGCCGAGATGAATAGATCCATTTCTGAATTTTAATACAGCACGGAATCATAAAGTACTGTTCTGATTTTCAAATGAAACCGCAGCAAGTGAAACCGTCATAGAATCAAGTGGATATTGTTGGAAGTGTTTAAATTTCAAGGCTGATGCGGAGGAGTGACAATGGTGAGGTTTCAGAGGTGGACAGAATGTGAAATCACTGAATTTCTCCCTTTTATGGACTTTAACATAAACAATTTAACCTCCTAAGCCCTACCCTCACTGATTTTAGGATTTTGATATTTGATGTTGGTGTTAGATTGCGACTGATCCCAACTCAACTCAACTGGAATTCGTCTTGATGTGCGGCGGTTCCCGACCCAGATTTTTCAGTTTTGACGACGTCCCAAACATGTTAAATCGCCAGGACTCAGTCTCGGCGATGTGCGGCAGTCACGACTCCGACTTTTATCATTGGTGGACATTTGATCAACATTTACTGTCAATAGATGGCGCCAGTTCCCAGGCATGAGTCATGGTGTCAATCTGCAGCTGTGTGCGAGGTTCCTTCAATCATGACGCGTTTCTCTATGTGCGGCCGCTTAAGTTGATGTGCAATACGTATTTTTACGTGATTCTTGGTAGTCTACGATGACTCAGTTTGCGTCCTCACCGGCTCCATAAGTCGCGTCTAGAAGCACACAGCGGTCCACATACGGTACACTTACAGCCTGTTGACTGGGTCTGGAAGGATGCTGCTTGATGCCGTGTCTTCCTTGCAGCATTGAGACATTGTCTCCGGTTTTCTTTAAACTCAGTTGCTCTGGAGACGAGTGACTGTCTGAGGGAATCACCTCAAGCTGCAATTCCTTGATGTGGCACCAGTTAGGATTGCTTTTTTTAAGAGGTACCTGAGTTTGGGCTTTAGCTCTCCATACATCACCTGCTTTGGTATGTAGTTCCTGGTTAGGTCGGTGAGTGTTACACCTGTAGACCCCAGCTGCTGCAGTGGATGACCGCGACTTCTACGTGTCCCACCGTGCTCCAAGCGTCGGCTGGAACCCGTTTCCATGGCCGCATCACACGTCCTGTCTGCCGGAGCCAGTCTTCACAGGCCAGGTCAGACAAACCTTATGTCACAGAGGGTTGAAGACCCACCGGCTACCCTCATCAAGTCTCGCCAGCCCGGGGTGTGGCCGCAGTTGCATGCAGACAGCTTCTGGGAGCCAAAGGTGAAAGGTGATTCTCAGATGAGGTTCAATTGCAGGTGTGCTATTCTGTTTTATGTGATTAGTGCAGGGTTTATGCTTTTTGTTTCACAGTGGGGAACTCTGGGGGTCCCTCAGTGGCCCAGTCCCCCAATTTAGGGCTGTGTGGTTTAAATGGATTGAACAGCTTTACTCTTATTAATGTTGTTTTAACAAATACATGTAGGTGTCTGCAATGAGAGATGCTTTTGCTCTTACATATCACATATCACCCTATGTTTTATGTTTAAGTTGGTCAAAGTGTTTCATTTTTGTTCATTTTCTTAATTATCTGGTGTGTTTTTACACATTCTGTTGCTTATTTTTTGCTCATTTTGTTTATTATATTGTTTTCTTGCTCATTTTTGTTCACTTTCTTGCCTTTTTGTTCCATCCATCCATCATCTTGCGCTTATCCTGGTCAGGGTCGCGGGGGCAGCAGCCTGAGCAGAGAAGCCCAGACTTCCCTCTCACCAGCCACCTCCTCTGGAGGGTCCCCCATGTGTTCCAAGGCCAACCGAGAGACATAGTCCCTCCACCGTGTCTTGGTTCTGCCCCAGGGCCTCCTCCTAGTTTTGGCAACCAGGGATTGGACCACCCAGGCCCCTGTCTTCAGCTGCCACCCAAACTAGACAGCACCGGATGCTTACGACCCTTCCTGCAGGTGGTGGGCCCACGGGAAGACATAGTCATAAGGGTCTTCTGAATCACTCTTAGTCTGACCTGTCACCGAGGACCGGTTTGCCTTGGGAGACTGACCAGGGGCGAATTGCCGACAGCATAGCTCCTAGGATCAGTCAGGTACAGTACGCAAACCCCTCCACCATGATGACGTGGTGATTCAAGGAGGGGGCCTATTTTTGTTCAGTTTGACTAATTTTTCTTGAATATTTTGTTTGTTTTTCCTAATTTTTCTGGATATTTGGTTCATTTGTGGGCAATTTCTTGGTTAGTTTGTTTATTTTCTTCAGTTTCTTGATAATTTTCTTCATTTTCATGCCTTGTCTTGATTATTTTCTTAATTTTTGTTCATTTTCTTATGTATTCTGTTAATTTTTTTCTAAATTATTTTGCTCAGTTCTTTTTAGTCCTCTTGACTGCTCATTTTTACTATATTTTCAATGCATAGACAAAATCTTCACCAGTGGACAGACGTACTAGCTTGACAACTGTGAGGTCGTCAGCTGGCAGTAACGATCTGCCACGAACGACTGGCTACTAGCTTGTTTCCCCACACTGTAGACTGCATGTTTCAAATGTGGTGCACTTTGAACTGAAGACTTTGAAAACTCACAAACAACAGAAGACAGACATTATGTGAGGTTTGCAGTGAGTTTAGTTTGTACAGTAGTAGTTGCAGAACACCGGAGGAGCCAGTGTTGCACCGACAGTAACACCGACCCTGAACTTGCATCAATTCACATTCTGTGGAAAAAGAGAATAAATGAAATTAAAGTTGATTAGGGAGTGATTGGACCAGATGAGGCTGACTTATCCATGACTCCAAATGAATGCTGAACAAATGAAGCCGCTGTGTCTGCTGAACTATTTGTTTCCATGTTTGTCTTTGCAGCTGCATTGAAAAAAAAAGTGCAGTGCTGCATGATAAATGTTAACAATGTGAGTCTATTTATGGACTGAAAGACATTAAAAGCGGAAAAAGGAGCATACTTGAAGGGTACAAGCTGACCAGAATTCATGTTGACCTGCAAATACAGTGCATCAGAATCATGTGTCATCAGTCTGAATGAATACAGTAAAGATACGGTAGATCTGGTGGATTTGAATAAATCATGAAAAGCAATAAAAGCAAAGTAAATATTAGGAAAGTGTTGGCGTTTTCCTGGCTATGGAGACCCACGCAGTGACTCCATTTACAGCCTTTTAATTTAATTCAATTCAGTTAAAAACAATAAAATGTATTCATTAACATTGCAGACTATTACTTCTATACAATTAAACTGAAAATCTCCTGTTTACATAATGGAAAAACCCAGTAGAAATCTATATGTGACCAAAGACGACTCAAACATAAGTCACAAAATTAATAAAGTTGTATATGTGGCAGTGTGACGTGATCTCCTATGTGCTGAGCCAGTGTGAGTGCGGACCGGGGTGGGGGGTGTGGAGGCGGGACCATCGTGCCTCAGTGCAGCTTGGGTCAAATGGGCCTCGTGTGAATATGCCTTTAGACTCAAAAAACAACAGCACTGAGACTGTTTGGAAGAAGTGGACCCCACAAAGGCTACTTTAGGTGCAGTTCCTCTGACAGACACCAGATGGAACTATTGAGTGATTTTCACTAATCCCAACAAACCAAACAGATTCCAGTGGTAAACTTGAAAAATCTGCATCTAGTTGTTGATTTAGTTTATCATCGAAATGTATTTTTTTTCCCCTTCCTTGGCCCATTTCAGATCCTTCCAAAAGTTTTTGCATAAAGTTGCTACCACATAAACCAAAGCTAGCAAAAAAATCATTGATAACTCAATTTCTTCACATATGTTATTAATCAAGGAGGTTAATGCTTCGTGCTTGGTTGTTTCCTACTGACTTCACTGGACTGATTCTCAGGAAAAACGGTCCAAGGAACAAATGACAATGCAGGAATTTTGTAAAGGTTATATTTAGCGTCTTTGGATTGATGTAAAATGACAAAAAAAAAGCTCCCTATGGTCTCAGAAGAACTACAGGTTCAATCCACAAATGGTATCATTACTTATCTGAGCAGCCCTAGAATAAAATACCTTAGAATTTGGCAGGATATTTGTTTCTCACGATATGCATATGATCATCCTTTCAATACGGCTTTAGAGTTTGTACTGAGATACACGTACTGTTTTCTCCCAGAGATCTCTACCGCCTGTATGTTAATCACGTTTTGCTTAATCCTTTCACCTCGTTAATGAAACCAGGTTTCTCGCTTGTATGACATTTCAGAAATTAGGTTAGAGCCTCCAGTGGAGAGTAATCAGATTTCCTCCTGTAAACGTGGCGAGTGAGAGCCGGGCATTCTGTCAGCCTGACACGTGGGTGATGATTACCACCGAGGTGTCAACAGACTGTGATCGCATGCATGTGTGTGGTTTGTGTGCAGTCACCTGACCTACACTGCCAGTCAAAAGTTTGGACACACGGAAACGCTTGGTTAACTTAAGAGAAAAGACAGCACGTCGTTACTTTAAGACATGAAGGTCAGTCAATCCAACAAATCTCAAAAACTTTCAATGTGTCCCCGAGTGCAGTCGCCAAAACCATCAAACCCCATTAAGAAACTGGTTCTCATGAGGACCGTCCCAGAAAATGAAGACCAAAAGCTGCCTCTGCTACAAATGAGTTCAGTAGAATTGCAGAAAACGGAGCAGTACCACCAGGAGTCCTGGGGGCAGTGTTACGCAGTGTAGCCCGTGTGGCAGAAGCAAAGGAGGAAAAGATGAACGGGAAAGCTAACTAACTGCTAGCCTACAGATCCAACAGCTAGCCTACAGAAAACATCACCAAGCAGCGCTAGACAGTCTTATAAATAAAGTCAAAATAAATAAATTGAAGATACAAAGGTCCGACTCATTCCGACCCCACTGGCAAGCCTAGATAATTCAATTCAATTCAATTTATTTGTGTAGCGCCAATCATAATCGATGATTATCTCTAGGCGCTTCACAAATCAAGGCCAAGACCTCATGGCTATACAGGGAGTAAACCTGACAGAACCACCGATAGCAAGCCAAGAACCATATGGGGGAGGAAAAACTTTCTTTAGTTACCACAGCAACATATCATCAAACCTCAGCACAGCAGTGATTTGACGGACTATTTGCAGTAATATCTTAGTAACAGAGCAAAACCTTAAAGATGGACCAGACCACTTATTAGGGGGTCCAAATAAAATGTTTGAGAGCATAATGACTCATGACAAAAAAACTTTGTGTTGTATTTTCAGAGAGAAATCCACAGTAGAGGACAGAGCCGTCTGATCTCGGCACTGCCTGCTAGCGGATGCATTCCGTACATCCACGGCAATGTAAAGTACGCAGTGGAGTGTGAAGGCCATTGACGTTTGACAACTTTTGATACGCAAAGCACGTAAAGGGAGCATAGGCATGGTGCATTCCATGTACTGTTGATTTTTGAGAAAATTAAAGGATTTTAAGTGCGCTTTATGGTGTGGAAAATATGGTACCTCCGAACCTGGGAGTGACATTCACTCCAAGTTAATGGCATTCCAGCTGCAAAGTCTGAAAAACATGGACACTCTTTAACTGGACTCATTCAGGGTCAAGGAAACTTCAAAACACATATGCACTCAATTACAACAATACATGGTATTTTGCACATGCAAATAGCGTAGTAACATACAAAAATGTAGCAAAAACAGAGAAGGAGACGTGGAGCTGGTACATAGAACTCATGTAACATAAACAAACAACGAAGAATATGAATTATATGGTGTTCTCCATGTCCACTTGTTGCAGTGAGAGAAAGGAAATGAGGGAGAAGAGTGTGGGGGAGTGACACGCAGCAGGGGTCATCGGGCTGGATTCGAGCCTGGGCGGCTGCGGTTAGCCCTGAGCCTGATGGGTGAGCACTACCAGGCACGCTACCAGGCACGCTACCAGGTGAGCTACCAGGCACGCTACCAGGCACGCTACCAGGCACGCTACCAGGCACGCTACCAGGCGAGCTACCAGGCGAGCTACCAGGTGAGCTACCAGGTGAGCTACTGAGGCGCCCCAGATGAATTTGCTGCAAAAGCCATAACAAGCTCAGTAGCCAATCCACCATTGTTGCTGTTGCCATGGGGGTTAGCACAGGTGGGTTAAGGGACGAGTGGAGCAATGGTTTCATCGTTTCAGAAAAGCTACATGGAAATGCAAGGGTGACATTTTGACATTTGTTCCCAAAATGCTGGCTCCGTGTGAATTAAATACACATGCAATTAAAAAAAAAAACATCTGCACTACTCCTAAACTTGTTGCAATTCTGACTTCGGGGGCATTCCAGATGAAATTTCAGACTTCCAACTACAACTGGAATGAAAACCATAAAAAAGGCCCGAAATGTTACTTCTTGACATGGCACACCTGTGGACTGAAAGTCATTCCAAGTGACTTCTTTTTGTTTAATACATAATTCAACCATTTGGACGTCTTCAGTATTAATGTGAAAAAGCAAACAAAGCCTTGAAAGCCCTGGTATGTCCAAACTTTTGACTGGTGGCGTGTAGCGAACCCGCGAGCGTGCTGAAAACACTTCCTCTGCAGATTGCCACACAAACACATTCAGCTGATGAGGCTCCGCTTCCGCAGAGGTGGCACAAGCCTTTTAGCAGCTACTTATGACCCTCCGTTCCCTACAATACACACTCACACACTGGCTCCAGGCAACAGGCCCTCACCCTCCTTCCCTCCTTATTCAAAGCTTGATTCCTTTTCATCAAGTCTGTCCCTTCCCCTTTTCTCATCGCCACCTTTCTACTCTGCTGGATACTCTTGTTTGTGTCAAACCCAATCCCCGTCTCCCTCCCGGCTCCTATCTGTCTGTTTCTTGCATCTTTGTCTTCGCTGCATTATCCACTCTCCTGCTCCTTTTCTCCTCCTCTTTCAGCACTGCCTATCTCCCTCACTCTTCCTTTTATTTACGTCCCTTTCTCAATATCCCTCATCTTCTTAAGTCTTCCTCTTGCTCTTTCTGTGGCCCTTTTTTTTTTCCTCCAATCTCTACTCCGGTTCTTCTTCTTCTCTTCTCCGCTGCGACCTCTCACCCTCTATTTTTCCCTCGCCTTTCTCTGTCCCCCTTTCTCTTTTCGCAGCTCTTTTCTCCTTTCACGCTGGGTGTCGGGGCTTTGTGCAGCCTCTCAGCCCCCAGTGGGACATCCAGCAGGAGAAAGGGCTGGAAAACAAACTGTGAAGGGAAGAAGGGTGGGGACAGAAGGGAAAAAAAGACACTAAGGAAGGAAGGAAAGGAGAGGAAGAAGGTGGGAACAAAGGACAGTGTAAAGATAAAGAGCTAGGTATGTCTTACATTTCTGGGCAAAGTGGACTCTACAAATTACACTCATTAAATCTCACATTAGTGTCCTCTTCAAAAAGACATTACATTTTTGCAATAATTTTGACTGACTGCAGGACACTTCCTAACCTGTCTTGCATGTCACTTAAAATAATTACCCTCAAATAAAAATCTAATTAATCTCCATCATGATGAATTAGATTTCCAATATGCAATTGACGATTAAACCAGTTATAAGGACCCTTTTGGCTGAATTTCATTTTACATTTGAGGACACTACAGATGGCCCACAGCAGTGACGTCCCATATGGACATAAGTTTAATCCAGTTTCAGTCAGTAAAGGCCACATTTACCCAGTAAAGAACTCAGCATGAGAGCCGGAAACACACCGAACGTGAACACATGTAGTTTGGCTTTTGTTTTATAATATACAGTATAGCACGCCACTCCACAATGGTGAAGTGCATTTAGCAAAAATCAAGACAAAAATTGGACCTTGTGGCATCTGGTTTATTTTGTTACATAGTGTGTTGGGAAAAGAACAAATATATAATACAAAGGACAGAAAAAGGTGCGGTTGCAGCTTTAAATCGCTGAAACATTTATGTAAGATCCAGTGGGTGAAGACCGAGACAGTTCATTGAGGCAGATGCGCAAATAACTTAAAGTTGTAATACCGGCGTTGGCCACTGGGGCACTGTTCGCGGGGCTCCAACAAGCCCTGACTCCTACACAGTTACATTAGACTTCTCCCTGAAAATACTGAGTGAGGAAATTTTTGTCCTGAATCATCATGGTCTCAAACATTTTATTTGGACCCCCTAATAAGTGATCTGGTCTATCTTTAACTTTTTGCTCCATTATTATTGTTATTATGGCACATAATCTGACAAATCATTGCCATGCTGGGGTTTGATTGACAGGTATCTATGATAATTCAACTTGGCAGCAAGGTCGGACCTTCGTATCTTCTACCTATTCAATGGAGTATAGATTTACCTCAGATATGGTTCAGTGTTTACACCAGGGGTGCTCGTTACGTCGATCACGAAGGTAGTGTTGGTAGCTCGCATGACATAAAAAAAAAATAGATGTCAGCCTATCATCTATCCCGTCACTTGATTGATTTACAGCAAGGAAGCCGGGTTCTTGAGGCCAATCGACTTGCCACTTCCTGGACGGCATCTTGGAACCAAAAACAGGATGTCACCATATTTGCAGTGGGGCTTATGAAGCGTTCATGCCAAGGGAATCATAGGAGAGCTAACATTAGCCGCTATCTTACTGTTGCAGTAAAACAAAGTCATATCACAGTGTTGTTAGTGTCAACACTTACCCACAGCTGCAGGTTCAGGTTCAGGTTCAGGTTACTTTATTTGTACCTGTAGGTAGATTTGTTTTG
>JAQQAE010021462.1:0-10456 GCA_029823295.1 Pseudamia nigra | reverse complement strand
TCCCGGATGGGTGGCGAAACGTTTTCAACCAAATTTCCAGTCCAGTCGATGGAAGAAAAAACCACACGCCTTGACATGACTGTCCCAAACTGAGGGTCAGGATCCAGAAGAGGCAGTGGAAAGGTTTTCATCAGGTCGCCCGCTAGTTTTTATTGATTCCTGTGTAGAATTTGTTGACTTTGTGGACTTAGTGTATTCATTTTTGTTCCTATTTTTTGGTTGTTTGTCTATTTTGGGTCATTATTTGAATTATTTAGTCCGTTTTGTGTTAAGTTCCCTGACTATTTTGTTCATTTTGGGGGCCATTCTGCCCATTTTCTTGATTATTCTGCCCATTTTTGTTAATTTGACCTATTACTTTACTTATTCTTGGTCAATATTTTTTCACATTCTTTATTATTTTGTTCATTTTTGTTACTTTTCTAGATTATTTTGTTTTGCTTAATTTAGTTTATTTTCTGGAGAATTTTGTTCATTTCATGTTCAGTTTTGTTCCAATTTCACGAATTAATTCCATTTAGTTACGTTTCCGTATTATTTTGTTTTCTTGTTCATTTTCTTGATTATTCTGTCCATTTTTGTTAATCTGACCTATTATTTTAATTATTCTTGTTCATTATTTTTTAAATTTTCTTTATTGTTTTGTCCATTTTTCTTGTTTCTTTATTATTTTGTTCACGTTTGTTACTTTTCCTTAGTATTTTGTCACTTTTGTTATTTTTCCTTAGTCTGGTTCATTTTCTGGAGAATTTTATTCTTTCCAGGTTCAGTTTTGTTCAGTTTCATGAATAAATTCCATTTTTGTTACTTTTCCATATTATTTTGTGTTTTCCTGTGCATTGTCTTATTTTGTTCATTTTTGTTATTTTTCCTGATTATTTTCACTCTTTATTTTACACATTTTTTTTTTGCTAATTTCTTGATCATTTTGTTAATTAGTGTTGGTTTTTTTTGTTTCATTTTTTAATAAATTGGTTCATGTTCAGTTTTGTTAATTTTCTAGATTTAACTCTTTGTTTTGTCATGTCTCCTGCTTATTTTGTTGTCGCTTGTGAAGTTCATTATTTGTTGGCTTTCCTCATGATTTTGTCCATTTTTGTTACTTTTCCCTGATTGTTTTGTTCAGTTTTGTTGATTTCTTTTTATTATTTTGTTCATTTTTGTCATTTTGATTTGTCCTCGACAACATGAAATCAAAACTAAGGAAAGTTCCACGTTCATTCTGCGACATCTTAATCTCATTTATTTTCCAATAGACTTGCGTACTCTATTCCAGGTGGATTTTTGAGTTTGGTTCCCAATGAGACGCCTCCTGTCTTTTTTGGTTCTTGGGTGAAAATGGTTTGGGAAACGCTGGGATGGAGGAGACACAGAAAACACACACCACGTAGCCGCACTGAGTAGGTAGAGACTGATAGCGATCTAATGCATCCCTGTAGTCCACCCTGTTTTATAGCATGCTGAGTAGACGATCAGAGACATGACCCTGTAGGTTTTACTGGATTTACTGAACCTCGGTGGCCAGTAGCTAATGCACAATCTAGCAATGCCGTCTTACAGGCAAGACCCTTTATTTACCTTGATGTGCATTTTCTAGCAACAATTTTCACTCACCATTTATTCCCATGTGTTTGTGTGCTGCACTGATTGAAAGGACGTGAAACTGTGAGTAATATGACTGTGGTTTGTTTTATTTGGACCTCGGCTATGATATGGCGTTGTAATGAAACCTTGATTCAGGTGACAGGGCCCGCCTTCCTGTGGGCCCCCCGCCTCCAAGAAGGGTCGTAAGAGTTTGGTGCTGTGTGGTTTTGGTGGCAGCCTGGTTGGTCCAATCCCTGGTTCTACTAGCTCCAACTGAGTGGAGGCCCTGGGGCAGACCCAGGACACGCTGGAGGGAGTATGTCTCTCGGCTGGCCTGGGAACACCCGGGGTCCCCCCAGAGGAGCTGCCCCGTGACCCGGACGGATGGATAAAACCTTGAGTAGGAAAATAGAATTCACGTTGTTTCCAGCAGGGGCTGCCATCCGATGACATCACAGTTGGTCAATCACATCAGTATTTTTAGAGAAGGGCACCTCGGTTACTCACTTGGTAGCACGCCCGGTAGTGCGCACCCACGCGGCTCAGGCCCGGTCGCTGCGGCCCAGGCTCAAATCCAGAGAGGCGAGACCAACCACCCACTGGTTTCGAAAGGGCTGTTTTGAGGCCATTCGGGTCGTCGCTTCCTGGATGACACTTTGGAGTCAGTAACGGGATGTAACCATATTTGGACCACCGGCAGCAGAGCCGCCAGAGTGTAATGCTCATGCTGAACGCTAGCTTACTGACTCAGTAAAACTTCAGAAAAAGTCATAAGTTTTGCAGGAAAGACTATTTTCTATGAACTCTTAAAGAACTAGAGTATTTCGGGAGCAGCATCAGTCAGTCCCCAAGTGTCACACATCATTTATTTCACAAGAACCTCAAGTTTCAGTCTGGCTTTTTAAAAATTCCCAGATTTACACTTGCTTTGCCTGGAAATAGACAAATTTATCACAGTTTTGAAAAAAACATCAGTAAAAAATGTGGTTTTTTTTTTTAGCTCAAACATAACCTCAGGATATTTGTTTTTTATACTTAGAAAGTTGCATTAAGTGTTTTACACTGCCAAATACTTTTTTGTCCACACTAAGAAAGTTACGACCATTTATTTTAACATCATCCTAGATGTTTTTCAGTGAAAAACAGGTGAATTCCTATATTTCATTTACTGACCATGTAGATGTGTCTAATAAAGTTCAGAGTATTAGACAAAATAGCTTCCAGTGCCTCTGCACTTGTACCACTGTCTCTCGTGTGTTATGTCATATCAAATATTGTTTTTCATGCCAATTTTTCTGGAATGACATTTATCGGCTGTCAGGTCTAACATCAAACTCGATCAACCTGGAACCCAATGAAAAGACTCGGACACAGAGTATAATCAAACAGGGAAGAAGACGGGAGCTCGGAATCCCTCGGTCTTTCTTCGAAGCTTCCTCCTTCGCTCAGATGTTTTAGTAAAACACAAAAAGGGCGTAATCACACATCACATGTATCATTGGTCATAGTATTCATGAATTATTCAACACTGGATTCTATCTAGACATATTAAGCAGATGCACACAATGCTTCCGCTAATCACGAGTCCCCATCTGCAAGGACAGATTACGATGGTTGAGACAAAACAACGTATGTGTAAAGATTAATTCTCAGTGGAAAAGCACAGCATTCAGCGCAAAGGCACAAAAGAGAAATTGAACCCTTGAGGAACATGTATTCTTAACTCAGACATCAGCAGTCTAACTTTTGGGGGATTACTCTATATTCCGACACACCTACGTTCCGACACCTCGCTCCCATGGCCAGAGCTTTTTAAGTGCCCCTGTGCCCCTGGTACTCCGGCCAAATGAGACATATGGTTTCCGTGTGTTTTTAAAACATGTTGATATGACCAGCTGTTCGAAACTTCTTAAACATTTTAAAACAATAAGTAATTTTAGTTGCCGCTGGCTGTCTAGGTTTCTGAGGGTTAAATAAACAGAAGCTGTGAAGATCTGACTCAGTCTGACTCTGCCGGTGAGTCGCGTTACCACAGCAACCTGTCTGTCAAAAGCCAGCATGGGAGTGATTTGTCTGATTATTTGCTGTAATATCTTAATATTGGAACAAAAAGTTAAAGATGGACCAGATCACTTATTGAGTCCAAAAGCAGACTGTGGAGTACCTTCCAAAAGCAAATGAACAATAACGAAGCACAAACGCTGCCAAAGAAAGTCGCTGTACCCGAGTTGCTCCGGCGCTGTGCGACGCATGAAGCGGTCGAACTGTTCCACTGTGTGCGATCCAAGGCGCCGCCAGACCCCGGTCCATCTGATGGCCTGGTTCGAACCAGTGAACGTGTCGCTTGCAGATGATGGATGACGCTGGCAGTTTTTGGCATCTCATCTGTCTCCTAACTCTTTGTTTGACATAAAGTCTGTCCATTTGATGCCTAGGATTTTTCTGAGACATTTAGCATCAGACACATGTACATTTTTAATCGTTTCAGGGTCTGTATGACATCGGTTGTACAACCTCAGCTTGGTTACAAGTAGAAATCTCTTGTTCTATATTTTATCGCTGGCCAAGTTATCTTATACATCTACCACAGCTACTGTATGTGCTCTGCACGTCACCACAAAATGCTCCTGTTTATCTAAGAGAATCCATTGAAATCCTTTGAAACAAGTTATTTTAATTCTAACACATCAATATAGTATATATTTTAAATTTCAGATCAAAATGACCACAGATCAATCTTTACGACATGTCTATTTCAAATGCAAATGAGCTCCTTTTGACCACACCCATTTCCTATCGATACCATAGACACCATTGTGATGTTTTCGGGGACGTTGTACCAGGATGTAGAATGGAGTTGGTGGATCCGATGACTTGGTTCTGGTGCGGCTATCTGAAAAGAAGCGGGGTCTTAATTCACTTCGTGTGAGAATTTTGATATGTTAACATTATTTCCAAAGACTGCGCGTGTTTTATAAGAGGAAGACATGAAACCTTACTTTTGACAATAGGTGTTTGGTGTGAACGGTCCTTTATAGGTAAACCTACAGATGTTCTCAACTGGGATAAATAAATGACCTAGTCGCTCTGCGGTTGACCATCATATTCCACCTCCTACTGGTGACAAAGTGCTTTTCTAATTAACCAAGTTCTGTGTTACAGTGTGTTACGGTTCACCTCCCGGTTAGCTTACATATGTTATGATGCCATTCCCGGACACCTAGGCCCGAGCCTGTTCGCTAAGCTACCCAGATGAACCACCATAACAAAATCTCATCTAACCCTACGTGTGTGTTCAGGACTTGAATTATGTTTTACACTAGCCCCGGGTGATGTGTTTGGGCCTATGCTAATCGGAGGAAGCAGGTGTGTGTTTGCAAAACTCACCGACACATGTCCTGGTTCTGGAGTCCGGCGAACCCAGCGCAGTCCGTGCGCGTCCTTCCGGTATCTCGATCGCCCTTTGCGCTAGGGGACGCGGGGTGATGTAGTTCCGAGTTTTTTAGTGTCAGCGTGCGATTTAAAAGTTTGATTCTTCTAGTCCGTAGATAAATGGCTCAGTTCTTTCAGCTGTTTCCACTCGGTCGAGCTGCTGGCAGGTCAAAACTCTTCTTCATGTGTCTCCGAGTCCTAAATTCTGAACCTGTTCTCCCGTTCCCGCCTTCACACATCTGCTCAAATTAATTTCGTTCCACACAGCCACACCTCATTACACTGACGAGGGAAAGTTTCACAAACCACGCCCACATCCTCCGATACGTGTGTCATCAGTAAGTCCCTGCCGAAAACCTACGCCCACGGAAACTTTGCATTGTAACAGCGTTCCCTTAAGGTACTAATAAAATAAACCACAGTCACATTATTCATTGTTTTATGCCATTTTCATTTTCAGTAAAGAAGTGTTTGATGATGCCACCAACTGTTCATCTTTGACTTTTATATAAAACTCTGCAGCCAAGCCATATTTTGCTGAAAACAACATGGGCGATCAGCACAAAGAACCCTTTACCAGAGGATGTGGAGTGAAGGAAAAGGTCAGGATGAGACTGTAACAGGGCGACCAGACCGAACTGTTGTTTATGTCGAGCTGAGTCACTGAACACTGGCTTGTTCCTGAAGCACAGGAGGCAAAACAAGACGAAACCTAATCTACCTGTGGCTGTTTTGATGTTTTGTTCTTTTTCTTTTCTTCCCGCCGGCGTTCTGTTGTGTGTTGAGACTGAATTAGCACTTCTGTGGGGGCTGGCCACACAGGTGAAGAACGTTCTGGAAACGTTGAGGTAGCCCATTCGCACGTGGCGCCGTCTCCGACACATGCTCACTTGTTTGTCACCGTCTACTAAGCACTCTCCGTCTTTCCACCGAGAATAAATTAATTTTTGTTTGACATCCGGAATGAGTGTCTTGTCATGTTTTATAACAACATTATGAAATGAACGGTGGCGTGACAGGTTCTGCGATGACTCACGGCTCCTCCAGACGGGACAGTCGATCCGTTTAGGAAGACGCCGCCAAAAGATGCTCCGTCAACACTCTGTGGTCGTAACCAGATCTCAGGTCAAAAATAGACTGTTATCGAGGGATTGTATGAACGATATTAACTGTCCGGACCTCAACATGCTGTACAGACTCCATACGTTCAGGAAAACACATCGCAGTACCTGCTAACGATGCATAAATAACAATCAAGTTCATTTTAGGTCAATTAGTGGCTTTTTTATGTCACAGCTCCTGTTTCAAAGCTTTAAAAGTGCACTGGATAGTACATTCAGTAAAATAATAAAATTAAAAGAATATATTGATGATAAATACTTTTATGGGTGAAAAATAATCATATTTATATCTGAGGAGAGGACTGGAACTCCGGTTGGTCGGTAAGGATGTGACAGCCAATAGCATCACTAGATTGATGTCACGTGTCATGGCCGTGGGGGGTCGACGGACACGGTGAACGTTCGTGTGGTTTTTCTTCTTAAATCTGTGAAGAGTCAAAATAGTCGAGTTAAATTAACTATTCAGTGGAGTAATGATCAAAGGATCAAAGCACCGCTGTTGCCACGGTAACCACGCATTCTGTTAGAGTTCATTCACTTCCCACGTGGGAAAAGAATGTCAAAAAAGCTTAGGATTAAAAAAATTGTAAAGGTTAGAATTAGCAATGAACAATTTGAATGGTTTGAATCAGACAAAAAAATGCAACATCAGTGAAACGACAAAAAAACGTACGGAAGTGGAAGAAGAAGAAGAATAAAGACTGAAGACAATCCCACGAACGAGAAAACAAAACCAGAATAAATATCTGTTCTGTGTTTGATCACTGGTGTAAACTGTTGAAGCCATAGTTCTGACTTTTAGGAGTTTAAATTGTGTACGTTTTGTTTTGTTTTTTTTTATTTATATTTACAACACATCTTTTTAAAACTGCATTTGGATGACTCATCTTTTATGATTTTGTTGCGATTCCATTTTTTTGTGTGTGTGTGTTTTATTTTAGCATTTGGTTGAAAAGCACTTTGTGGTTTTTATCTTGAAAGGTGCTACATAAATAAAACTTTACTTACTTTTATTTACAATCCTACAAAAACAACGAAGCTAAAGGCGGATATTAGGAAGGTCTACCCTAGACCGGTTTTAGGATGAAGTCATTCATTTACAACGTTAACAACAATTAACCACATAATAAATACAAGGTGGCCTGAAACCTAAGACATGCACTGTCGATGGGGTCCGGTGGGGTCCGATGGGGTCCGGTGATGCCCGGTGGGGTCCGATGGGGCCCGGTGATGCCCGGTGGGGTCCGATGGGGCCGTGGAAAATTTAAAGTATGATTTTGAGTTGTGTTTGTGATATTCAGGTGATTGTTTTGTTTCTAGGAACACTAGGGGTCACTACAGCGGACACTAGTGCGTCATGTCATACGCTGCCACCCGCTCGGCAGCTTTTGTAAGTGTAAAAAAAAAAAAATTCTCTAAAACAAGATGGCCGACAGAAGTGCAGATGCGCCTTGAAGGGGAGGAATGTCTGTCCATTCCGTCTATTCCAGGAGACGCCGGCAGGAACGTGTGATTGATCATGTGTTCACTAAATTGGAAAAATAAAGCTTCTTCTTCTTCTTCTTTCTGCCGCTTTGAACGCGTTTCTGATGCACTAAACATCATCGCACGCTCACGAAACTTCACACACTCATCAGAACCGGTGAAAAATTTTGTTTAATAAAGGTCACGTGGGTGACCGTGACCTAATGACCTGTGGGCGGGGCCAAATGTCAAAGGTCACTTTCACATACGCACACGAAAATTGGCACACGTGTGTATCACACCCAGACAAACACAAAATTGAATTGGTCACATGACCACAGCACAACAGGAAGTCCGCCATTTTGGATTTTATGGTGTTTTTGGCGCGTTTCGTGACACGTTTGAACAACTCGTCCTACACGCTTGATCCAAATGACTTGAGCTTCGCACCACAGCAAGTCCACAGGTTGACGACAAAAAGTTATTGATGGCTCGTCCGAAAATCGAACGATGTTGCCGTAGTGACCCGCCATATTTTGCCCATGTTTTTTCATACGAAAATCCTTCGCCAAGCACCAAGAAATGCCTATAACTCGGAGGTGGATCATTGAATCTGCACCAAACCTGACACGTTTCATCACACACCCAAGCTGAATACATGTACATGTCAATGGTTGCCATGGCGATGTGCCATCTTTCGTGAGCCTTCCGAATCTCGCCACCCTTTGCCGTGAAACACGAAATGCTTATAACTCTGGCGTACCTTGGTCAATCTTAACCAAATTTGACATGTTTCATCAGGACCATGCCCTAAATACAACTACATGTCAATAATGACAGTGTTGCCATGGTAACATGGCACATGGCGAACCTTCGCCGCTATCACGAAATCAATGTAATTCTTTGGTAAATCATCATTTCTGCATCAAATGATTTTTTTTTCAGGCCTAAAGAGTGATAAAAACACATGGGGAAAAAGTAGGTCCTGAAGTAGGTTATCATAATCCGTGCATGAAAGGGTTAAAAACACCACACTAAGTCTCCAATACAACTATATATATATATATATATGTTACTGTTGCTATTCAGCAAAATATGTAAAATATACCGTACCCAAAAATGAACAAAAAGAGAAAAAGGCATCACATGTATATCTTATTGTTGTGGTTCACTGGCATCCAAACTGACGTAGAGTAATCAAATACACAAATACTACCTTTGAAAAATAGCCCTGTTTCATCAGGTTGCACACGTCCAATAGCTGTAGGTGCAAAAATATGTTTCATATATTACATGTAAAAATAAACAATAAAACTTGTTTCCATCTTGTTATGGCCCACTGGCATAAAACCTGAAGTACAATAAAGAACAACGGAGAGACAAGCTGGTGATAATGTCTCTGTTACAGTTTTATTCACCTGTTGCTGAGTTTTTTGTCAGGCTGTAGGTCAGGGGTCGCCACGGGGGGCCGAGACCCTGCAGGTGTTCAATCAGCCACTAAAGCAGGTGATTTTTCTGATCAGCAGTCGGGGGGGAGGAGCCAATCAGTCAAATCTGCTGGTTGGAGAGAAAACCTGCAGGGTTTGAGACCCCTGCTGCATGTGATGGAAGGTTAAACGCACCCTGACTGTGCCTTTGTTGAGACAAGTGAAGATATGAGTATATAATGCATACATACCCCCCCGCCCCGGGCACCCCCCGATGGTGCCACTGCTGTACTGTATGCAGTTACTTGGCATATTTATTCAGCTTTCAGATGTCAGTGATCACACGCAGCCTCCTCAGCGATGGCAACAATTCTAGTTAATATTTTACCGTGTCTCATTTCCACAGAACGTGGTGGTGGGAGGAGGTCAGAGGAGCCTGGAGTCTGCAGATAAAAATATCCAAGTGGAAATACAGTACGAATAAAGTCAGCTTCATTAGTTACACTGAGCCGTAACGACACTTTTGACTTGCACCGTCAGCCAAAAGTTTGGACAGTCAGTGTTTTGTCTCTATTTTCTTTAATTAGTTTCAATATTGTCCATTAACACCGAGGACAGACACATGTGGAATAATGTGCCACGCCCACAACACACTTTGTTCTCTCATCAGATTCATCGGGTCGTCCCCGGCAACACTTTCAATCCACAGGCAAGAGTTAAACACGCAGTGTGATGTTCGGAAACTGGCTCATGGCCGTCGTTTCTCGTGTTGACTGACAGGTCGACAAGTTAGTTTTCAAACACTGCAGACAGCACCTTTAATAAAAAGACAATAGGTGGCGCTGACAAGGGCCTAACTGTTAGGATCGGATGAGGAATGGAACAGTCTGTATATGGCCGGAGCCCAGGAGGGTAACAATGGCAACGACAGACACACTGCTGTCGCTTTGTATTTAAACCGACACTACACACAATAAAACCAATGTGATGATCTGAAGCACTGCCTCCCAAACTTTTTTTTTTTTTCTGGGGACCCAGTTTTTTTTTAGAAATAACAAACTCATGACCCAAATCACAATCCATCAATCATGAGAAAGAGGGAATTTGTGCACAAATGAGCATCCTTGGCCATTTTATGTGCTATTTTGTAATATTACGAGGCTTACGTTACTATCTAGAGCAGGTAAATGATCCATTTTGAAGAGATGTACAGCACAGGCCAAAAGTTTGGAGACACCTTCTCATTCAATGTGTTTCCTTTATTTTTATGACTATTTACATTGTAGATTCTCACTGAAGGCATCAAACTATGAATGAACACATATGGAATTTTGCATGTACCGTATTTTTCGCACTATAAGGCGCACCCTCAAAAAATGATCCATTTTTGGTTTTTTTCCCATACATAAGGCGCACCGGATTATAAGG
>JAQQAE010021461.1:0-10456 GCA_029823295.1 Pseudamia nigra | reverse complement strand
AGGGAAGATGCAAGTTAGTATCACAGTATTGCAAGACAATGAGGTGACTGGAGAGGTGAGAGATGAGGAGAGACAAGTAGAGAGAGAATAAGAACCATTCGACATGTGCAGCTGAATGGAATCCGATTTAAGTGAGCTAGATGTTGTATTTTCTGACCCAAACCAAACAAAACATTTTAAGTTCTAAGAGAGGTAACACTTAATACATCACACTTCATAGTGGAGATGCATAAATGTTTGTTTCTGTATTTTCTGTTTATCTGGTTCTATGGTGCAAGTGTATGGTCATTATAGTCTGCTAAAACAACAAACCCAGGGAGGCCTAACACTTTTGCACAGTACTGCATGTTTACAGTACATGTGCAGAAAAATACTTTTCCAAATATTGTCACTTTCCAGTTACTGTACTTTATAAACAGTCTTCATAGTTTACCTGTATTTTGTCCACATGAATTGCTTCACTGTTCATCACGACAGCAGCTCAGATGGACTATAGACACTGATAGCCTTTTATCCTTGTATATTAACATACATTTTAGTTGACAATAAATCAGTACTATCACGACTCATCCATGCCACAGAATGACCACAGTAAACTTAAAAACCTGTTGAAATTGGACAGACTACTGAGCTCTATGGCTCTTCTTTTATTTTATATTACTGTCCACTATAAGTAGCATAACCCTGATAAAACCTGCAGTGTGTGTGTGGTGGTCTTTGCCATCAACACTTTTTCTATGAGCCTTTCCTGTTTTAGGCAGCTCCAGTCACTGTCCATGGTTCTGAACATTTGCAGCTCCTGATCTGTTCTGCAGCTTGTCTAGACCTGATGCTTTTATGTACCAATGCATGTCTTCATAATGAAATAACAATAATATACTGTGACACAATTGTATTTAAATCTCTTGGTAAATGCATTTAATGCAGATTAACTTATTTACAGGCAGATGTCAATTGTAGCATGTCCAATTCTCTAATCTTCAGCAAAGCCCAAAACTTTTAGTACTGCTATGGAACTGTAGTCCATCAATTGTTTGAACTAATTTACATGTTTTGAAGGAATGGTTAGCTGCATCTGTGACATACCTTGTTAATTTGTCAATATGGTTTTTCAGTTAAATAGGGAACTTGGGGTCTCATGCTGTTGCTTTTTGTTGCTTTGTTGTCTCCAACAGAGCAATTGATTCAATTTCAGTGCCTATTTCCTGGCATCTGGCCCTAAGAGCAACATCAACACATCCCAAAACATAGTACATACACTACCACTCAAAAGTTTTAGAACACTCCAATTTTTGCAGTTTTTTATTTTTTAAATTAAAGAAGTTCACATGCAATGAATTGCTTGAAATGATACAAACATATGTGCTGAACTGCCAAAGGATAAACAAAATGTCACCCAAAACTGAAAAATAATGTTCAGAATTATACAAAAAGGCATTTTTTTAGGTGTAAGAATGCACCCAGTTCAGTCAGTTCCCTTGATGAGAGGTCCAATGGACAGACCTCAGTCAAGACATAATTCATGGAACACACTGTGGTACCATACCCTCATGAGCATTATTTGAACAGCACTGAGTTGCTATAACAATGCTGAGAAAAAGGAACCAAAACAGTGGAAGAGAGACAGATCATCATCAGCATGTAAACATATACAGTAGGTATTTCCTGCAGAAATTTATGGCGGACCCAAACCCACCAGCTTACTCTTTGGGTCTGCCAGAGCTCTTTCTGTCAGTTTCCCCCAGTTTCTGAATGTTTTTAGATGGTGAAGGAAACTGTACTCATTGCGACACCTTGACTTTCTTTGCAGTTTTTGTAGGAAAGACCTACATTTTTAAGTGCTATGATGGTCTGTCTCTCTTCTATTGTTTTTGTTCCCTTTTCTCCCCAAATACTGTTCAGATAACAGCGTTAAATTATTAACCCATGTCTTGTTCCCTAAAAAAAGGCCTTTTAGTATAATTCAGAATTGTATAGGTTTTTTTTTTAGTTTTTAGTAACCTTGACTTTTTTAACCTCTGGCCGTTCAGCACTTACCTTTGTACCATTTCAAGCTATTCATTGAATTTGAACTGCTTAGATTTCAATGAAAAACTAGAAAAACTGGGACCGTTATAAAACTTTTGATCAGTAGTATGTCTACATGAAATAAATGGCGCATACACTCCTATATGTTTCTTTCACGTTTTTCATTTCTGGAGAATGTGGGGTAGCCTGTGAGTGTCCATCTATGTGTCCCACACATAGAAACAGTGGCAGGAAAGAAAAAAATAATGTGAAATGAAAAGTTGAATCAGGAGGAGAGGAATAAATAAAGAATGTGTAGGTGTATCCTACTGTCTGCTCAGCATTGTACCATCCAGTAGTGAGGATGCTCTGCACAGAAACACACATACATACTCACAATTTGTTGAGTGCACTCTACAAACATGGACTGTGAGACAGTGGGAGGAAGGATGTGTAGATTGTGAAACAGAATATGAGTGATGTGAAAGGCTGTGAGCATTTGTACACACATGCATCTTTGAATGTATTTGGGCAAATAGTACTGGCCTGTATTGTCCCAAGCCGGTGGTCCATTTAGCCTTCAAATCTAATAGGCAAATTGTGACAATAAGAGTTCACCATCTATTTTTTGGCACTAAGTGAAAAATAAAGTGATATGATGCATAGAGACATCATGAGCTTCTCTGTGGCCTATAGCCCAGGCCTGTGAATCAATTACAAACCCATTCAGCAATTTCTCTCCTTTCCTCTGATCTTCATCGCCTTCATTTAAATGGCTGATTCCATTTTTACCTCTAATGAAGGGTACTCTGTCGCACACAACACACATGCGGTACACACACACATACAAAACACACGCGAAACACACACTCGCACATGTCGCTGTGTGCCACCGCAGCGCCCCCTACCCAGCTGTTGTCACGTGAGTTCACAGGCCCCTAGCAACAGCGAGCGAGAGAGTGAACAAAAAAGAGAGATCCTGGCGAGAGCAGGGGAGAGGGGAATGGGTAAAGTGAGGGAGAGAGAAAGAGATAGGAGGGAGGGGAGCCATAGAGCATTAATAAGTGATGAGTCCAACAGTGTGAATTGCTGTTAGTTAGCATTGCTGCAGCGCCGCCTTCATTTGCATGGCAGTACCATGAATAAACCCATTCCTATTCTGTTCTTATCCAAATCAGCCACTTTCGCACACAGTTTTATCTATTTTTGTCTTTTTTCTGTCAGTGGTCAGGCCAGCCTCTGAAAATATGTAAATCTTTTCTTAGTTGCTCGCTTTATCTCCCTTTTTCCTGTCTGATCTGTTCCTCTTCTCCTTCGAACCTCCCTGGTGGCCACATCCTTCCTACATTATCATTATCATCTTCTTTCTTATTGTTTGTTCCTTTATGATCTTGTGATGTTATTCCCTCTCCTGTATTTGATGATAATTTGGTGAAAATGGCTTCCATATACTATGCTGGGATATATTTAGTCATGCCTTTCCTGCATTCCTTCATCTCCTGTCTCCATCTTTACCTCCTCCTCCATTTCTTCTCTCCTTCCTGTGCATCTCCCCCACCTAGCTCAGAGATGAGGGGTGTCCTCTCTCTGGGGGAACTAGGGGGAAGACGAGTGATGCTTCAGGGCTCCCTAATCCTTGTTTCATTGTGTCTCTGTTTCCCTCCCTGTTTCTCTGTCTTGTTATTTGCATGTATGTGTCTGTCTGTGGAATTTCTGGCATGCATGTGCACACACATGCACTCATGTACGCACACATCCAACAGCAGCTTTACTCTGCACTTGGCTTGACTCCCTGCCTCAGGCAGATCAGCTGAACTGATTCCATTACTTACAGACCCCCCTAAAAGAGAAGGAAGAGGAGCACAGACTAGAAGGAAAAAAGACAGAGATAGAAAGAGGTAGAGGGCAGAGGCGAGATTGGAGAAGGGGAGGTAGAGAATGGAGAATAGATGTCGTGCAGATAGGAAAAGAGCAAAAAAAAAGTGGAGGAAAGGGTCAGGAAATATGGAGGAATTAAGGGTATTTTGCGCCTCCCCTGGGTGTGGGATAGACCTCCAAAAATCTTTTCCTGCCTTCCACACTGAGGAAAAAACACATAAATGCACATATATACACACGCTGAACAACAGCAACAAACTCCTGGAGGCGTAGGCAGACTAGACGCGAATTGATCTCTTTTCCCACAAGGAGATGCTTGCAAGGGGAGAAAGAGAGAGAGGGATAGAGAGACAAAAAGATGTAGAAGAATTGTTTTTGCCCATGTGTGGTTCTCAGGCCTGCAGGCCCCTCATCCCTCTCATTCTCACTCGCTCCTCTGTCACTCCCAACGGCATGTTTCTCTTTATCTCCCCAGCTCTCCCTCCATCAATCTCCATCTGCCATCCTACTCCCTGTAGGGTCAGTCCTTCCTCTCCTCCGCTGCTGCTTTCTGTTGCTGCCTGCACCCTCTGTGCTGTTTTAGGTGTGTCACATCTCCTCAGACAGCAGGAGAGCAGACAGTGAGTAGAAATTAAATACCAGGTACAAAGAGCTACAGTGCAAGAGAACATATGAGGAGAAGAAAAGAAAGAGTGGAGTTGTAAATTAATATTTCAGTAATTGACTATTGATCAGTGTATCCCCACATGTATCAATCAATCTTTTACCATGTGCCATAAGCCATTGTTGGTTCAGTGTTATGCTTTGGGTTTTTGTCACTACAATTCCTTTTATGTTTTTAGGAAACCTAAAAATGCAAACAAGTGTAAGTTTGAAAACTATGGTGGACATTTTCACATTTTATGGATTAATCGGTGAAAACATAACATGTTTTTGAAAAGTGAATGTAGAAAAAGACAAATATAGACTGCTTCCATTAATCTCTGTACCAGTTTCTCTTTCTCCATTCTTAACCATGTCTGAATTTTTTACTCTGCCCCCACCCTCTTCCCCCCTCCACCCCCTCCTGGTCTGTCTTTCTCTCTGCAGGCATGTTGTGACAGGGTGTAGCAGTGTGTTATACAGGGTTCTACTCACCAAGTGCATATTATCCTGTAAGGCTTAATACCCAGGTTGGAACAAAAGGGCAGTCTTGGAAATTACAGCTTACTTCGCTTAGCACTCAGCACAACAGTCTGACTCAGATTAAAGCACGTGTGTGTATGTGCGTGTGAGTAAAACTTGTGTGCGTGTAAATTTAGATATTTTGTTATTTGAGATGCACACACATACAGTACTGTAACACACAGACTTACATACAGTATGTGAGCAAAGTGCATATGGCCCGTATCATTCAAACTTAATGTGAAAGGAGATGACTCAAGCTGTTTCCTCTGACATACTGATGGCCATTTTTACTGTAAATGTACTGTATCTGAGTTTTGTAGATTATTTATTTAACTGAAAGACAATTACCTGATATGTAGACAGTGACTAAAATGAACATCCATAAACATCTAACATGAGGTAATGGACATTTATTTAGTGTGTTTTAGGTTTGTCACAAAAGGTAAAGCCTTCGATCTCCTTCATGACAGCTCAGTCTTGTTAGTGATAAAGTCAGTGTGTGTTTGTGTGTGTGTGCGTGTGTGGGTGGGGGTGTGTGTGGGTGTGTGTGGGTGTGTGTGTGTGTGGCAATGAGCCAGGCCGGTCCTCTCTGTTTTAATAAATCTCCTTTGGATGGAGCTGTGCAGCCATAAAATGCATCGATTGTTGTTGCTCACATTGTGTCAGGAGGAGCCACACACACTTACACACACATTAGCTCGGTTATTGATACCAATATCCACACTCCTATCTACATATGTTCATTGATAGTCACACGTACAGAAAATCATGCATTGACTGTTTACATGCTAATATGAAGAAATATGTACAAATTAATCAAGCAAATGAGCAAGAACTCTGAGGTATGATACACAGATATAATATTGACTTGAATGAATGAATTCATCAACTAAAAGAATGAATGAATGAAAAATAAAAAGCTGCTAAAATCAAAGCCCAAATCCTGAAGTTATTACACAATATCAGCCTCTTCATCAGCAATTAAACACATGAAATTAGAGATGGAGGCGATTGAAAATTAATTTGCAGTGCTGCAACTGACCTATTGCTTGGAGCTGTGTGTGTTTCTGTGAATCACATGTACAGTATTTCCAGAAATCAGCTTCAGTGTACCTATGTTCTACTTGAGCTCACTCTTGTCAGCATTGTGAAAAGACATTGAAACATCATGTACAGCAAACAACAGCCACCATGTTCAGACACACACACACACCCACACACACCCTCACACACACTCAGCAATAGTGTTCACATAACCAAGCAGTCTGCCGTCTACAACAAACTCTGAAGTGCACACTGTCTATAATAACCCTTGGGGGAAGAGATAACAAAAAGATTCAGAGAAGCAGAAAAAAATCAAACATTGAAATACACTCTCCTTGCCCCTTTTCTCCCCATCTCTTTCTTTTCTCACATAAACACAGATGAACACACTTCCTTTACTGACATGCAGATAAATCAGAGGCAAACCAAGCAGCCACTGATGTGAATTGAAAATGACACTAATCTGCTGTTACCATAACACACAGAGATGCATCAATTATTAATACCTACAATAACTTGCCCTTCTCTTCTCTCTTTCTCTTTCCCCTCATCTGTCTTCTTCTATTGTGTATATGTGACTGGATGGATAGGACACAGTATGTTAAAAGCTCCCATGTGTTCACCTAAGTGCTGTAGTAGGGCCTTTTGAAAGATCTATACTTTCCTCCTCTCATTTTTTCCTCCTACAATCAGTGATTTCTCTGTAAATGTGCTCAAGTTCTGTCAGGAGGGTGCTATGATGGAGTGGCTGGCACCTAGGAAATTCACAAGTGGCTCATCTGACATGACTTTTGCTTCACTCAACAGCAGATTGTCTTTGCATGCAATATGTAGAAAAAGAATAAACCATGATGGCCCATGCTGTCATGGACCAAGAGGCATTATAGATTTCTTACAACATATTGAACAATGAATAAAACTTGAAAAGAGATGCTGAGATTGAGTTGCTCGCTTAGATTTGTGCGCTTGTGAAGTCATCTTTGTCTGTTGTTACTGAAGTAAAGTTTTGATCTGTGTTCATGGCTGGAATAAGATTTCACTTTTCACAGTCAAACTTCACTTTCTTTTTTCAAATATAAGACATAGCAAGTGTGCAGATTTCAACAGATTTAATCATAATAAAATGCAAGTAAAAAACTCAATACAAACAAAAAATATACTTAATCACCAAATCACTATTCTTCAAAAGAGAAGCTTAGTAGATGTAGATTTAATTATTTTTGCAATCTACTTAAGACCAGAGGTGGGTAGTACTCAAGTATAACTTAATGCTTTACATGTACCTGAGTAGTTTTTTTTTTTTCAAAAATATGTGCTTTTTGTTTTGCTGAATGCTATTTATTTTTACTCAGTTACATTTGTGATGAAAAAATCGACTTCTACTCAGTTATATTTGGCCACCAGTCAGTAAGTAGGAGTCATTTCTACTCAAAGTATCAACAAAATCAGCAAAATAACCAACAAAATGTTAGCAGACTTACCAAAAATACGCAATGTGGTCAACAAAATATCAACAAATTAAACACAAAGTAGTTAAAAATAATACACAAAATATTTAAAAAATGAACAAAATTAGCAAAGCAAACTTAACTGGCTCCTCTTCACAGAGAAAGGGGATAAAATGTCTATACTTCCAATTTCTTTCACTCACATAGTCCATTTGTACTTATATCAAACTTTCATTAGTCGCCGTTAGCATCGTGAATGGGTCGGAGTGGCTCGTGACGGTGGTTACAGAAGGGCATTGGCTTCCTTTAAAACTGCAGTGCAAATCAGCAGACAGGACTCCAGCATCTCGAGAAGGGCAAACTTTTATTAAATAGTTGAAAGAAAATTGCATTGCACACAGCGGTAGCGTTCTTTATAAGCATACATCGCTGTACCACTCACACCTTATGCACACACATAACATACTGCCCTGGCTCTTGAAGGGGCCACGTCACCCCTACATCACATTGGCCCTATGTCACAATGATGAAGAATCCTTCCAAAATGCCCAGACAGTGATCCAGATCACTCCCAAAATCAATCTGATAGGTCCTTAAACCTTAAGCTTGTCTGTTAACACGACAACTCAAAAAGTTATGAACAGAGGTTGATGAAATTTTCAGCCTAGTTTGGAAATGGCATTAGGACCAATCATTTAGATTTTGGGAGTGATCTGGATCACTGTCTGGATCCAGGAATTTTTTAAAGAATTCTTTATCATTGCAAAATAGGGCCAATTTCAACATTTTTGCATGTAACTCTATAAAAAATGTCCAGAATGCTTGGCAAAAGAATACTGGATACTGTCACAATCCAGAACAGTGCAGTTTAGGATTCTTATGGAATATTTGGCACTGCAAGGCAACAAATAATGGTACAGACCTGTAACTAACACCAAATTGTAGACTGTACTGAATCAGGATAATGCCAATGGCTTTTTGTATCTTCATTACGTATGGAGCTAGAGCCAGATGAAAACCAGCATTATGAAGTACCGATTTTTGTGAATAACTATTGAACTAACAACGATATTAATGTGATTCCAAATGCTATGGCTATGTTTGCATGGTCAAGGAACCCAGTCTTGTAGATAAAATAAATGTACGTAGGCCTATTATTGTTGGGTGTAAATCACAGTATGGGGGAAAATGAGCTACTTGGCAGATGTCTGGACTGTGTGAGTGCTTCTAGTATACTGTATATCCTTTTCTTTGGTTCCTTTTTTTATATTGTAATGTGATGAAATAAACTTAAACTAACTAATTAGTGCTCCCAGGTAGCAGAAAAAAATACTGTAACACAATGTACCGCAGATAGAAAATATACAAATAACTCTTGTATCTCAGCTGTGACAACAACAATTAGATAAATAAACAATATACCAACAAAATGAGCAAAGTTAACAAAATAATCACCTCTACAGTATTAGATGCAAAAATAAGCAAAATGTAGTATATTAGGAAATAAGAAAGGAGTCGCACCTCGTGAATTAATCACTACTTGAATAGTTTTTTTATTAGATCCATTTGTACTTTTACTCAAGTACTTATTTTTAAGAGTACTTCCACTTGAGTCATTATAATTATGAAGTAATAGTACTTTTACTTGAGTATCATGTCTGTTTATACACCATTGCTGTTTTAATTGGTACTCACGGACTCATATTTGTTGCATGTTGACTAATGTATAGTATCTTTTTGTCCTTCTCTCCCTCCACAGGTAACCGTTTCTTCCTGACCTCATATGGCGCTCTGTATATCTCAGAAGTGCAGAAGGAAGATGCTCTGTCCACCTACCGCTGCATCACAAAGCACAAGTACAGTGGAGAGACTCGTCAGAGCAACGGCGCCAGGCTCTCTGTTATGGGTAAGCAACATGTGACCATAAACAGATATTACTGAGTGGTGCAATAAGTATTCAAATAAATTATGCATGAGTTTTAGTTTAGTTTAACTCTGGGTTCCTTGTATTTATTTTACTTTTCAAACATTTTGCAGCACTTAGCATCCCAAAGCTGAAGAGTTAAACTGCCAGTTTATAATTTGCACTGTTGAAAAAGAAGTATTTGTTAATGATTTTGCAAATAATCAAGTGGAAATCTGAAAGCTTTTTGACTGAACTGTGGGCAGTCATTTAGGTCATTGAGGGTTAACTTAATGTCCCATAATTGCAAGATATTTGAGCCCTGCGATGAACTGGGAACTCATCCAGGGGGTACCCTGCCCTCACCCCAAGTCAGCTGGGATAGGCTCCAGCATTCTCCTTTCCCCCCAACCTTTGCAAGGATTAAGGGATAGAAAATGGATGGATGGATGCGAGATATTTGCTGAAAAGGTTGCCTTCACGGCACATGAATTTTCAACATAGCACCACCTATCGCCAAAGTAGATAGGATGGAGATCTTAAAGTGGTTAATAAACAAGTCTATTTTCAAGTAAATTGGTTCAACCCCTCTCAAGTGGTCACGTTAAATGCCAGGTACAAGGACATGGGATTGTGAAACTACACTGCCTGGCCATCGTTGGACGCCTTTAGCTTTGATTACAGCACGCATTCGCTGTGCCATTGTTTTGATAAGCTTCTGCATCGTCACAAGATTTATTTATATCCAGTGTTGCATAATTTTTTGACCAAGCTCTTGCACTGATGATGGTAGAGTCTGACCGCTGCGCAAAGCCTTCTCCAGCACATCCCAGAGATTCTCAATGGGGTTAAGGTCTGGACTCTGTGGTGGCCAATCCATGTGTTAAAATGATGTCTCATGCTCCCTGAACCACTCTTTCACAGTTTGAGCTCGATGAATCCTGGCATTGTCATCTTGGAATATGCCCGTGCCATCAGGGAAGAAAAAAAATCCATTGATGGAATAACC
>JAQQAE010021460.1:0-10457 GCA_029823295.1 Pseudamia nigra | reverse complement strand
TTATGGGGTGTTGTGTGTAGAATTTTGAGGGAAAAATGAATTTAATTCATTTTGGAATAAGGCTGTAACATAAAAAATTGTGGAAAAAGTGAAGCGCTATGAATACTTTCCGGATGCACTGTATATAGTTTAATTTCTCACATAACTACATGTTCAGTAAAAACACAGAGTGGAGGTTTGTCTTATGGAGAGAAATGAAATTTCTTGCAACTACAACTTTGAAAGTGACATCTTGTAGCTGCTTTTAGCTTATCTGACTTTAGAACTCATAACCAGACTCAAACACATGCAGCACTGTGTAGTTAGTACAAGAAATCACTACCATAACTCCGTAACTTGGCATAACACCTGGTGAAGACACCAGGTACAAGTTACAGACAAATGGGCACAACACACACCTGGACCACTCTTCACCAGTTGGTAGTGACTGGTGGTTCAGTTCAGATTTGGCTCTTGGTCTGGAGTTTCACGTGTTAGAGAGAATTATTTTCAAAAAAGGGGGCCAGAACATGATGCTAAGACAGCAAAAGACTTCCAAAATACCAATTTAAGTTGTCACATCTGTTCATCTGTGCATTTGTTGTTAAGTTCCACTGTCAAACTGTCAAAAGAAAAAATGATTCCATTGCAGTCAGAAGTGTCTGTGACTGCACTTGATCGTCTGTACTTTGTGTTGAACAGGATTTGGATACAGAGGTGGGATGGAGGCAGCAGCTTTATTTCAGCAAAATAAAGTGAGGATGATGAACGATGCATTGATCCCCGACCTGCTGGGTGAGATATGAGCAAAAGGTCCAAAAAGTTTCCTGTTGGGCTCAAAATGTTATCAGTTGGGATTTAAAATACTCCCCATCGTGTACTAAATGTTATCTCTGGGGTTCAGTGTGGTTTTGTTTTTAGTATCCACCACAAAGGCTAGAAAAATAAAATGATGGAGGTTTAGCTGCAGTAGGATTTCTTTCAGGTTGTAAGGATAAATCAGATCATCACTCTTCAGGTTAAAGCCAGTCAGATTAAACATTTCTCAGTCCCAGCTTTTGTGCAGAAGTGCTGCTGTTTTCTTACAAAAGTGTGCACAGACAGCTGTTAATGCAGATTATTTCCACTGTGAATCACCAACAGGAGCAGACAGATGTAAATGTTCTTGACCTGCTGAGCACTGCTGTTCTGGGAAACAGCATCAGAAACCAGCAGGACTGACTGGAACTAGAACGGAAGCTGTAAACGCAGTGGTTTCTGTGTGTGTGTATGTGTGTGTGTGGGGGTGTGTGTGCGTGTGTGGGTGTGTGTGCTTTTTATGTTTTTGTGAGTAAAGCGTGGGCATAGTGCACACTGAGTGAAGTGATTGGAGAGTGACGAAGGAAAAGATGGACTCTCTGTGTGTGTAAATGAGTGTTTTTAATTTGCTCTCCTGCTTCTGCTTAGCCAGCACTCAGAGCTGCTGCCTGTTTGAATACACAGTGATGGATGGGAGGCTGCTGCAAACACACACACGCACACATTTCTAGTATATACTTGCATGGTGTTCTTTTGAATGGACCCTAAGTTCTAAGTATTTTTAATCCAAACTCCAGAGGTGAAGTGTTATTTGTTTAAGTACTTTATTTGTTTAAGTTCTTTCAACTAAAGTTTATATCTATTTCTCAAATTGAACTTGATAATGGAAATGTAACTGGCTGCTGTTCTTATGTATCTTTACTAGAGTATTGTATGTTCTTTGACAAATTCTTCTTTTTGCTCCTTGTGTTGCATATCAAATAACGGCATTTTCTGAAGAAGCCTGCTTATGTAGTTCTAATGATCATTTTTGAAGGGAATTATCCATTATTTGGCATCACTGCATGCCAACACCCATTTCTGACCTGTTCCAACATAAGTGGATGGGAAAATATCATTAAGAAGAGTCAGTTACTCAAAGAATATAACCAGTTATAAAACCATTGTAATCACAACATTTTAGATGAGATATACTTTATTATCCCAAAGGAAATTTGCCTTGGGCTAAAAGTGGCAGGTAACTATATTCACAACTCATACAGTCACACAACGACAACTACAGCGCTACAGAATGCTGCATGTTGCACAATTTGCATATTGCAGAAAGGCATAAAACCAATATGCAATAACAAAAGCAAAGTAAAGGTAATTATGTTAATTTAACTAGACTTAGACTAACTGACTTAAATGTCAATAGTTACTCTCTGACACTGACTAGAATATAAGGACTCAATAAAGCCTACAGTCTGGACTGGATGCAGCCACCCAACAGGGAATAGGCACGGTTCCAGGTTGACAACCTAGTGCTGAACCATTTCCTGTTATGTATTATGCATTATCATTGTTTATGCAAATTAAGTGTTCTTCATTAGAGCAGTTCTGTTTAAATTCAGGCTGGTTCACTCGGAAAAGGGGCTTCAGAAAACATGTTGAGGTGTGGAGCTGTCCATGGTGCTGAAGAGGTCGAGAGACAGAGACGCCCATACAGCCTCCGTAGGAACATTTCATCACATGAATTCCTTCCAATGTGGTATAAACATTACCTCGTGCTTTTGCTCATAAAGATATAATTAATTGTATTTCTGTAATTTCACACAAATGTGAAAAACAAGCTTCTACAATCATACAGTCAGGTGTACAAAACATACCCTACACAGCCAAAGATATTCAAAGTTTAACAGGAATTTTAGAAGTCTGTCCTAAAAAGTGGATTTTCACTGTTTTCCTAGATCATTTATCTTTTGTCCATTTATTGGAAAAGTAGTGACTGACACACATCTTTAAGAAAAATAACTAAAACTGACAGTAAAGTAAAAAAAAAAAAAGAAACAGACATAAAATCTCAGAAAACTGCAGGAGCATAGGAACCCAACATGGACAAACCTGAAGGCCTTTTGTGATAGGCAATTATAGTTCACTGTGCGTTCGCTGGCTGTCAATCATTCTCATGTATATTGAGCACGCTGCTGCGATTGTAGCATATGTGGCTGAGCATTGCAATGGCTTAGAAACAGAGGAACCATCGAGCTGTCAATTCTGCTGGTGTTCTGACATATTTGTTCACTTCCACATTGCTTCCACATCAAATTAAAGCCAAAATTATTCTACATTTGACACATGGAATTATTGTAAATGACAACGTTTTAAAACATGGCAATAAGTATTGTTAATTGAAATAATTTCAAGGGCAATATATCATGTGACAAAAAAAAAGATATCATGACAGGCCTACAGACATGTAATTGTGGATTTTTAATTTTTCCTTTGGACTTTTTTCACTTTCCTTTGTGTTCCTCCATCTACCAAATCTCTGATGTAAAGTCTATTTTTCCACTTTCCATGTGTAATCCCACCATTTTTGTTTCCTGAGTTTGCATGAAGCTTGCTGCTCATTGACTCAGGCCTCCCACCTTCGCTTCCTCTTTTCCCCATCCATCTGTTCACCTCCTGTGTTCCCATAAAGCCTGTACAACATAATACATGCCCCAGCCTTTAAAAAATAAATAAAAAGAAAATATGCACTTGAGAGTTGAAAAAGAAAGAAAAATCTTATGAGGCATGCAGTGTGTTGAGGCAGGTTTCCAGAAACAGGAAGTCCTCTGAGAGAAAACACAAAATGATCACAGCAGGTGCTCTAAAGTGTTTTTCAGGAGAAGGGAGAGAATATTTTTGGCAAAAATGAAATATGTTTATTTCCTCTTTGGAAGGTTGAAGGCATGAAAAAAGTCTTTCTTTTATCCCAACAGGAGACACACAGCTGTGGAGTTTAAGAAGCAAGAGAAGGAGGAGGATGGAAATGCAGCCTTTGTGTTTTTGGCCGTTAATGCTTGGACTCTTCAGGGAGCCACAGATGAGCAGCTGAATTTCAACTCCCCACGGCCATGCGTACATTATCACAAAAACACAGAGAAAGAAGATACACTTTGCAGTAGGGAGTATTTCCTGTATTTTATGGAGCTTTTTACTTCTACTCCACTACATCTCCAAACACTTTTTGCTCCATTACATTTGTCTGACACCTTCTTTTTCAAATGAGGTAACAGTTTGTCATGCTCTTCCCGTCCATTAAAAACACCTCATCTCAAAATGTGTTAAATATTTGTGATAAACTTAAAGATTATCCAGCCCACAGACTATTATACCTATTATAGACTATTATACCATCCAAGGAGCCACCATGGATGGGACACCTGTAACTTCTAAAGAAAAATGTCTTCATGTGTCAGTAAACTAGATCTCAACAGAATATGGGTCATGCAGGACAACATTCCAAAGCACACAAGTCATTCTACCAAAGAATGATACAATAAAAACAAAAGTCAATGTCTTGGAATGCCCAAGTCCTGATCTAAGAGATCAAGATAAATATTCTGGATAGCCCCTTAGTGGGCAATTGATTTGAGACATTTGAAACTCACCAAGATCCAGAGATGAGTGTGTTCTGTTTGGAGGAATGAGCTCAAGTTCATTCAAGCTGATGTGCGGAAATGATTTGTGACGGTTACTGCTGCACAAAAGGCCATGCACTGAAAGATTTGTAATAGAAGAATAATTTTGGAATATTGGATCATTTTGTCCCCTCCTTGAATCACCACCTTATCACAGTGGAGAGGTTTGCATGCCTGAGTGATCCTAGGAGCTATGTTGTCCAGGCAATTCACTCCTGGTAGGTTCTCCTAAGGCAAATTGGTCCTAGGTGACAGGTCAGACTAAGAGCGAAGACTCTTATGACTATGCCTCCCTGTGGGCCTACCACCTGCAGGAAGGGTCATAAGGGTCTGGTGCTGTGAAGGGTGGGGGCCTGGATGGTCCAATGCCTTTTTGTCCAATTTAGCTCCAACTGGGTGGAGGCCCTGGGGCAGACCCAGGAGGCGCTGGAGGGAGTATGGCTCTTGACTGGCCTGGGAATGCTTGCGGGTCCCCTGAGAGGACCTGGAGGAGGTGCCTGGGGAGAGGGAGTCTGGACCAGGATAAGTGGAAGATGATGGATGGATGGAGGGATGGATGGATGGATGGATGAATGAATGAATCATTTTCCTCAGCAAATACATGACTAAGTATGATATTCTTGCCCTATTTGTTGTACTGGGTTCAGCTTATGTACTTTAAAGACTTATGTGAAATTTGGAAGAAATATCAAGCATTCTACAAGGTCCACAAGCCTCCAGGTCTAATAATCAAGTGACATTTAATTCAGTTGGTATGATGTGGATTTGACTACCAACTGATCCTTCTTGTGTATTTTTGCTGTGAGCCATTTACGTACCTCATGAATTATAAAGAAACAGTGGTCTGTGAGGTCTGTGTGAGTTGACACTGACAGAAAATCAGAGTTCAAAAAAAAGAGTTCAAGAGTAATGCCGAACTGTAGAGCAATTAACAATACCTTAACATCATTAACATGTTCACGACTGAGGTAAGGATGGAACGGGAGATCTACCGGCGGATTGGTGCTGCATCCGCAGTGATGCAGACTCTGCATCAGTCCATCGTGGTGAAGAAGGAGCTGAGTCAAAAGGCAAACCTCTCGATTTACAGGTCTATCTATGTTCCTACTCTCACCTGTGGTCATGAGCATGACCAAAAGAAGAAGATCCAGGATACAAGTGGCTGAAATGAGTTTCCTCCACAGGGTGGAGAAGCTCGGTCATCCAGGAGGGGCTCAGAGGAGAGCCACTGATCCTCCATGTCAAGACGAGCCAGATGAGGTAGCTTGGGCCTCTGGTCCCCTCCTGGACGCCTCCCTGGGGAGGTGTTCAGGGCACGTCCCACTGGGTGGAGACCCCGGGGAAGACCTAGGACACACTGGAGGGACTATGTCTCTTGGCTGGCCTTTGAACACCTTGGGGTCCCCCCAGAAGAGCTGGATGAAGTAGCTGGGGAGAGAGAAGTCTGGGCTTTCCTGCTCAAGCTGCTGCCCCACGACCCGACCCCATGGAGAAGCAGCAGAAGATGGATGGATGGCATTAACATGTGTTTTTTTTTCTGATATACAAGGCAAGAGATGTCTTAAAATACCAAGATTTGTAAGCACATACCTGTTTCATAGAGATGAACTGTCGTAGAGTAAGGTGTACCAAACTTCTTGAGACTGAGAGCTACCTAAAGATAGTGAATAAAATAGAGACCTATGTAGGGATCACAGAGAAAAGGTATCAGAATGTCCCAAATTCTGCTGCTGAAAATGAAATCCGATTTGCACCTTAAAGTGAACTTAATGCTCATTATTTTCACTCTGTTGTTCCAGTAGAAATGTCCTTCAAAGGGCTCGTTTTTTACGTTTATAGTGAGTGCATATCAGAGGATGTACATTTTCACTTTTGCTGCAATAATTTAGTTGAATCAGTATTTCTACTCTTATCACATTCTTTTGTCTGGACTACAGAATGTGTAGACTTTTGCCACCTCTGTTCATTTCATGTAAATTTGTCCATTAGATATTACTGCGTAATTTGATTTAGACAGATAAATTGGCTCTAGAACTAACAGAGGAGAAAAGATTGGCAGTGGCAGACAAAAAGAATAGTCTAAATGAAAAGACAGAAAGCAGCTGTAAACACTTTTTAACTTTGTCACTTTAACAGTGAACAGACAGGCCGCTCCAATCACACAGCATATGGTGATTGATTGACTGAATGACAGATTGATTACCTGTCTGGTTCAGGTTGCAGCCTCATCCATTATGATACTGTGTTAAGATGATAGTGCATTAAGTGTTTATTTAGAAATATTTATGTGTGTCTTCATCTCTGTTGGGACACAACCATTACAGAGATGTGTCTTTGAGATTCTCTCCTCTTTAAAGAAGTGGAGGACAAAACAAAGACCAAGTGTTTCTAAAGTCAAAGGGGTCAGTGTTTGTTTCTTTACACTTGCATCTTTGAAGGGGAAAAATCTGTTTTTCACCAAAAAAAAACATGAATGAAACTGTGAGCTGTGGACTGTATCAACTCATTAGGGTAACAACAGAAATATGACAGAATGGACTTCCAACTCGCTTTAGACTGGCAGATTTGATTTGCCTGGAGCTCCTGCAGCACAAAAGATTCAGTTGGACTTTTCGGATAAACTCCACGACTGACATGAAAACAGAGGTGGAGGCAAACAGCCGATCTGAGGTGCTGGTGGTAATTAAAGGCAGACAATGATGCTTTCACTTTAGCACCAAACAAAGAATCACCTCGACAGCAAACAGCAGTCTTTGACGTCTGCAACAATGAGCTGGAGCCAGCAAATGTGAAGAAGATGAAAAATAATGTGAGAATGGTGGAATGAAAGGAGGAGAAACTGTATTTAATATATATGACACAAGACAGAGCAGGCGCTAAACTGCAAACAAACTGCTATGATTCAAGCAAAGAAACTGGAAGTAAAGACTGGTCCAGAATTGAATGTAGACAGCAGTAGGAGATGCTAATTGGAGCTTTACTTGCAAACAACGTAGCAAATAAGGAGTGAAAGTTTGACCAACTGGTTTGTTACAACTCCTCCTAACTCTGCCTGAGTTTGCCCTTTGACTGTGTGAGTTTTCTGTATCTCAACCAACTCATTAAAATTCCTGCCCTTCAGATGTAACAAAAGATTTAATATCCAGTCATTGTATTTGGCTGAATACAATCTAAATTATTAAAATCGCCCATGTATTATTAATATTTAAAAATGCAAGACTTGTGCTTGTGCACTGGGAGAACATGTCTTGCATAGTGACTTGTTAAATGAGTTTATTTAATATATAAGCAGAAGTACTGAAAGGAAAACACCAATAGCTACTTTGAGAAAAAAGAAGAAAATACACATGATTGGGGCGCCTCAGTAGCTCGCCTGGTAACACGTCTGGTAGTGCACACCCATATGACCCAGACCCAGGCCTAACCGCAGCTGCCCAGACCCAAATCCAGCCCATGGCCCCTTACTGCATGTCACTCCCTCTACTCTTCTCCTACCTTCCTGTCTCTCTATAACTATCTAATAAAGCCTAAAAGGCCAAAAATAATATCTGTAAAAAAGAAGAGACATACAAACGAGTGCAAATGTGGACTCCTTAAAGCTGATGTGTGTAAAAGGCCTTGTTAAAATAATTTTCTACTGAGGATTCTGTGAGAGGTCGTGGGTTCAACTCCCAGATGAGTCCCCACTTTTATCACAAGCCAGCTTCTTTTAATGGAAGGGGAAAAAAATCACACTGATGACTTCAATGTTGTCATGACTAATGACATTTGAGTTTTTGAGTGTGATGTCAAAGGTAAATATCAGTATGTGAAAATGATCTAATAGTAAGATCTCAGCAGGCACATATTTAATCAGTGTTAGGATAATAATAGGGTTTTTCCCTCTTGTATTTGGTCATAAGATGTGTGAGAGCCCCTATATGTTGATTTTGTTTGTCCTGCGTCTTTATCTTTATTTGTTGCAAGTGAATAGTTTAGACTGTGTCTGTACCTTTCTTTAGGAAAACAGAAAAGCTGAGAAAATGTTTTTATTTTTCTAAACAGCAGTGTGGAGTGAAAATTGTCAATCTTTCTGGTAACCTGTAGGGCTCTTCTTCATTAAATGTTGTTACTGTTTGATTAAAAAAAAAAGAGAGACGCCGCAACAGATTGGCCATTTGAAGCAGTTAGGACCCATTTCCTCAAGCAATGCTTGAATAATCCACTTTCTCCCATTTCCACTGTCATTTTAGTGGATAAACAGGTGGATAAATGTTTGTGAATCAGCCCTGACAGCTGCACCTCTACGGTTTGTTCCTTCACTTCTGTCCGTTGTCTCAGAGGAGCGCTTTAAGAGAAAAAAAATCACATGGCGTTGAACCAGTTTCACTTTCAAACATCAGTCTCTTTTGTGGACGGCGGCACTCTGACAGAGCAAATTAACAGCAACATGCCTTCTGAGCGTCACAAACATTTCCATTTCCCATTTTCCTCTCATCTTCTTGTGTCTCACAGCTTTCATGGCTCTCAAAACAATCAGCTTCAATCACCCTTTTTTCATTAGTGTCGAGAATTGTGCCCTTTTTGATGATTGCACTAATTATTCCCTTTCATTTCTGTTGCATATCTAATTCTACAGCTCCTTCATCTTTTCCTCTCCGGTTACACTTGCCTGTTCTGCCTGTCAGCCCACCATCAACATCGGGGCATGTCTGATTTTCATGGGTTAAACACAGATTTGCTTCGACATGCTTGCAGCTCTTCTAAAGCCGCCTGTTTGTTGTTGTCTTTCAGCTGAACATGTGGCTCTTTAATTCATGTCACCTTCCTGTTTCTCTGGCTGGTTTTCCAGTTTCTCCTTCAGATTATTTCAAGTCGAGAGAAACCTGGAGCTCAACTTGTCATCTGCATGAATGCACAGCTTCCACCCTAAATTCTGTGGCCTGGGGAAATTTACATGAAGACTTTGTCCAATTATTCTCTTCCTGGCAATATGAACAGTGTGAGCGTCACGCATGGTCAGGCCGCTCCTCTTTCTGTCAGGTTACAGAGTTGCTCTGCAGGCCGAACAGGTTTCAGCCTCCAAGGACGACCACGACGCTGCTGTCACACAGCGGAAAGTCATATTCTGATGAAGAATTAACACACTTTAAATACTGTTTACTCTACAAGACCATCTGTGTCTGCAGACAACTAGTTCTCCAATCTGATCAGCCAGATATGTATGTGGTGTCTCTGGTTTCTGATGTGATTCATTTGATGGATTAGCACCACCACAGGAAGTAGAAGAAATAACACATACTGTATAACACCAATAAAGAACAGATGTCCATTAAAATGATTTAAATTCACAATTTGCTGGTCAGTTTTGTTTCTTTTTTTCCATATTTGTTCATTTCTTTTCTTTTTTTAAATGAATTATTTTACTCATAATTTGTCATTTCCTTGACATTTTTCATTTCTTTCATTTTGTAAGCTTTTGTTGATTTTACGGATCATATTATTTATTTTATACTTAAATTTGGTTAATTTTCTTGCTCATTGTATCTATTTTTTTCTTGACTACCATATTCATTTCTGTTCCTGTTGTTATTTTTTGTTTTGTATCATCATCATTTTTCCCACAGGGCACATTACTGACCTAGGGGCTCTCTTGGTGGAGAGAGCCTCTTATCCACCAGTCACATAAAGGCAGTTTTGTCCATCATGATTTTCTGTGCTTGGAGTGTGTCAATGCCTAGTACTTTCTCAACATTGATCCATACTTTGATGTTGTGACATCAAACAGTACTTGTTTGTGCAATGCACATTTATATAGCCTGCATACATGCTCCAAATATTTAAGATGTTTTTAAAGTTGCTAAAGTTATCCCATTGTTTAGAGCTGGTGATTCAAGATCTTGCACCAATTATCGCCCCATCTCCATGTTTCTCAAAAATGTTAGAAAAAAAAAAATAGGTGAATTGGTCACTCTAAATTGTCCATAGGTATGAATGTGAGTGTGAATGGTTGTCTGTTTCTATGTGTCAGCC
>JAQQAE010021459.1:0-10457 GCA_029823295.1 Pseudamia nigra | reverse complement strand
AGATCTTTGAGTCCATCTCATGAAATATGGGATCAAAAACAAAAGTGTTGCGTTTATATTTTTGTTGAGTGTATATTGACAATGATTCGAGTAATACTGCAGTTAAAGGCAAAAATATTCAAGGGGTATGAATACTTTTGCAAGCCATTGTATACTACATATATTAGGGCTGTCAAACAATTAAAATTTTAATCTGATTAATCACATGTGGGCTGTGGATTAATTTTGATGAACTCATTAATTTTGACAGCCCTCATATATATATGTCTGTTTTAGCTGTAAACAGATAATACCTGTGTAAAAGCATCTCCTGGCAGTAAATAACACTCATTTACTGAAGTGACTGTAGAATCAGTTCATGGAAGCAGATTTAATTGGCATCTTCGAACTACAACGGCTGTTATTTTGTCCTGTAACTGAAAAGACCCTCAAAGCGCAGGAACAGACACATAAAACCCAACGAGCGTCACACGGTGACACTGATCCATGTGCGTCTCCGAACAGAAATCTGGCACATGAAAACCTGCCCACGTTCCCGATTCACGGCTTGTCTCCATGGAACCTGTCTGAGCAGCGGCGTCATCCTGGAGCCACGTCCTGGAGCCACGGTGCGTCGTCCTGGAGCCACATCCTGGAGCCACTGCATGTCATCCTGGAGCCACGACCTGGAGCCACTGTGCATCGTCCTGGAGCCACTGCATGTTGTCCTGGAGCTACTTCATGTTGTCCTGGAACCACTGCATATCATCCTGGAACCACTGCATATCATCCTGGAGCGACCGCGCTTCGTCCTGGAACCACCGCGCGTCGTCCTGGAACCACCGCGCGTCGTCCTGGAACCACCGCGCGTCGTCCTGGAACCACCGCGCATCGTCCTGGAACCACTGCGCAGATTGACACCGTTCTTGGTCCGAATGCAGTGACAGAGGAAGCAGTAGTTTATTTTCTGTTGAATTGAACGTGATGACGACAGAATGACGAGTAAAATCTGTGGCTGTGACTAAGTTATGGTGGATTTTTATGCACCAACTCCAGATATTTTGGTGTAAATACAGAAAAACGTAACTGGTACCAGGTGAAAAATCTAAATCTAATGTCACATAAAAGGCTTTAAAGGCATCTTTTCTGCATTTGCAACATGTCTGACGTCATCTCAGTCCTGTTTGCACAAGATGCCAAATGATAAATTGATTTTAGAGAATTTACCAACGATAAAAGGTCACATATCTGAATATTTAAATCTATATTTGTACCTTTTCCACTTCTATTCACGGCTTTTCGTCAGAACATGCTCTTATTGGTTGAACCAGGTCGCTGCCAAACTGTGTCACTGTAAACACAGAATGCACAAAAAAAACCAAACAAACAGTGTTATTGGAAGTCGCTCATGGTGTCGAGCTAATTTTCACTTGACAATGATCAGTTGTAACTTGTGAGGTTTTAAAGTTTAAATTATTTCCAAATTCTATCTGCTCATGGGGACGGAACTAAAGTACCTTAGCCTGATGACGTTTGGTTACGATTTGTGATGTCACAAGTCCTAAACCTTCAAAATGGCTGTTTTCTCCTATTGTCCATCTTGTGTTAATTAATCAGGACTGAGCAGTTTTTACGTTACATCATATGTTTAATTTGAACGGCGAAGGCCAGTGCAGATGCATTTCACAGGACGGCACCTTTAATGTTGTGTGTTTCCACAGCTGTTCAGCTCACGTGGGCTGAAAGCCTTCTGGGAATTCACAGGTCGTCTCAAACCTTTCGGCGTACATCTCCAAGCGTCCCCGTGCTGATGTCATCACCCTGCTCCTCCGTTGCCATGACTCCTGGTCAGTGCACGAAACCCCGGCGGCGAGTTTGACGACGTCCTGGCCTGTTCCCGTCACGTCCACTTGACTCCACCGTCGTCGCTGGAACACGACGGACTTTGAGCCTCAACCAGGCGTATGGATACAGGAAGTGACTTGGCAGGTCTTTGGTCCGGTGCTGCTGCCATGTACAGGGCTGTGAAAAAGTCTGTGCCCCCTTCCTTATTTCTTACTTTTTTGTACATTTGTCACACTTAAATGTTTCCAGTCATCAAACAAATTCAAATAATACATTTTAGAAAACACAATTAAACACAAAATGCAGTTTTTAAATGAAGGTTTTATTTTTAAGGGGAAAAAAAATTAATACCTTCATGTCCCTGTGTGAAAAGTGTTTGCCCCCTAAACCTAACCACTTTTTGCTTCACCTTTAGCAGCAACAACTGCAATCAAGTGCTCGCAATAACTGGCAGTGAGTCTTTTACAGACGCTGTGAAGGAATTCCGTCCACCTCATCTGCACAGATTTGTTGTAATTCAGCCACGTTGAAGGATTTCTGGCCATGAATCACCTTTTCAAAATTATGTCACAGCATCTCAGTGAGATTCAGGTCAGGACTTTGACTAGGACACTCCAAAGTCTTCATTTTGTTGTTCTTCATCCATTCAGACGTGGACTTGACTTGCTGGTGCGTTTTGGATCATTGTTCTGCTGCAGAACCCAAGTGTGCTTCATCTTGAGCTTCACCAACACATGGATGGACTTTCTCCTTCAGGATTTTATGGTAGAAGCAGAATTCATGGTTCTATTTACCACAGTAAGTCTTCCAGGTCCTGAAGCCGTAAAACAGCCACAGACAATCACATACCACCACCATATTTTACTGTTGGTATGATGTTTTTTTTATGAAATGCTGTGTCACTTTTACATCAGATGTAACAGGACACACACCTTCCACAAAGTTAAACTTTTGTCTCATCAGTTCACTGAGGATTTTCAACGCGACGGCGGGTCGTGCGTCGTGCGGCGTGAGGCCCGTGTGGTGATTTTTGTGAATTGACTAGTGAGGTCGGTTCATTTCAAACGTCACACAGTATTTTAATTTCTCCAGCATAACTTAAAGCCCTTATGGGTTACTAGTGTTGTTCAAATCCAGACGACAAAAAGAAAAAAAATCCAAAAAAGGGCAATTACGGTGTTTTTACTGCCATGTAATGTCAAACTGTATCAGTATGTAAAGGCTAACCTGAGTCAGTTTTTGCAGAATCGTTACATACGAGACCAGAGGTCTTGGCTTTTCTCGTAAACATCTGCAGACGTTCTTCAACTCACTGACAGGACACTTTCTGAAAACCAATTTAAAACATGTAGCACTTTCCTTTTCAAACTGAATGGACGAGTTTCCATCAGTTTGTGACCTTTAACCCTCACATACTCTTCATTTATTACCTCACAATCCCACACATCTGTTTACAATGAATAAATAACCTCTGCGGCATAAATAAGATAAACAATTGATTGTAAATTCATATTTCAGTGAACATGACATGCATATTTTTTAGGGTTTATATCACTTGTTTACGCAGGAAAATCATCAGTATGTCATATTTTACCACAAACATGTAGATGTGAAATAAAAACCCGGATCAGTTTTCATCATCTTTATGTCCATCAAACATTACGTTTACACTGGGATTCAAGCTTCTCAATAGCATTCTGCTTTTTTTTTGTTATTATTTACCAGTAATTTGTAAATTTACATGATGTAACTTCCTTTATAAAGGGTGACATTTTTATGATTTGATTTTTTGCTCAGTCTGGGCACAGTTTTGTTCCATCTTTTAATTTTACCGATTGTTTTGTCCTCATTGTTTCATTGTTGTCACGTTGTTTGTTTAACCACACTGATGTTTTTGTTGATTATTTCATGAATCTTTGTCGATTGTGTTGATTGTCGGTTTATTTTGTTGTAATTTCATTCATTTGTTGTGTTATTTTGTCCCGTTTGTTGCATCACTGACAGATTCAGAAAAAGCCCAAATACGTGTGTTTACACTTCACGACAAACAGGAAAAATGGAAAATGACGGTGATGATGTTCGTCACATGATTCTGACACATTTGATGCCAACGTGTTTAAATCATTTGATGAATATTTGATGCGTGTTTGACTGTTTTTTTTTTGCTTTGTTCTAGTGGTTTCAGAAATAAAATGTATATTGCAATTAAACAGATTCTAAACTGAGGTGATGTAGGACAGTTTTCAATTTAACTCCAACACATAATAATAATAATAATAATAATAACATTTTTAAACAATACAAAGAAAAACTGACCTTTCCACAAATGCCATAATACTGTTTTTCTGTTGATTCTGTTAATAATTATATTGATTAAATGCCGGTTTATTTGTGTTGACTTTGTTCATTTTTGTGCATTATTTGACTTATTTCTGTATTTTTGAACCTTTTTATTGATTATTTCGTTTTACTTTTCATTCATTTTTTTGTTCCTTTTTGTTGACGTTGTCTTAATGTTTGTCATCTTCATTACTTTGTTCTTTTTCATAACTGTTGGATTATTTTCTCTTCATTTTGATCAACGTTTTACTTCATTTTCTTTTGTCTAAAACTTTTTTTTATGTTCCTGATTATTTTGTTCAGTCTCTTTTATGTTGTCGTTTATGTTCTTTTATATTGGACTGATTTTTTTTCTCACTGTATTGACGACTGCGTTGGTCTTTTGGTTCATTTTTTTAAAACTTTCTGGATCATTTTGTTCATAACTTTGTCTTTCTTATTTGATTATTTGATGAAGTCTTTTGTTCCTGTTGCATTTTAATTATCCTGTTGATTTCTGCACATTTGATCATTTCATATTGATGCTGTTGATTTTTCGTGTTCGTCTTTACTTTATTTCAGTCTTTTCTCACGTTCTGGATCATTTTGTTTTGTAAAAGATGATTCATTATTGAGTTTTTTGTGGATTCAGTGCTTTGGTTCTCCATTTTTTATTTCATGTAGCGGAAAAAAAGAACAAATCAGAAAAGAACTTCAAACTCTTCAACCTCGTGCCGTCGTTTCATTTAAATCACAAACAGCTGAATTTGAATCATGGCATCAACACGTTTCCTCATAAATTTACTCAAGTGTTGTGAATGAACTTCCTCCGTTTTCCAATCGTTGTAACATCTTTAATAAGTATGTGTTAAAATAAACTCCCGTTTTGTTTTCTCACCTTGGCTGAACCTCGGCAGCTGCAGCTTATTTGGATTTTTATTCCTCCACGCGTCTGACTGGTTTTGGTTCTGTTCTTGACATCGAACTGGACCCTCGTTTTAATCAGTTCAAACTGTAACAGGTCATTTGTTGAATTTCTCTAACGCTCAGCGTAACCGAGCAAAGACCGTTTTTAATTTCACCACCAGTCTCTTGGATGATTGAAATAAAGCGCAGTGGGAAGAATCCGCCACTGACCGGGTTTGGATCAGCGCCGGAGGAAACCCTCTGACCCCGTGGCGTCGATGAGCGCCGCCGGCGTGGGCCAGACGTGAACAGAAAAGACCTGGAGATTTATTGTTATGGGTTTTATTTGTATAAACACACACACACACATTGGTATTTTTGCAAATAAAACAAGCAGCTGCTCAGGATCCAGACGACACACGCCTTCGCCGGTCGACGTGCAGCCACGCGAGCGTCGGGTCCGACGGGAAATAAAACGGTGCATTTTATTCCCGCTGGACGAGCACGAAAAGGCCCCGGTTTTACCCGCGTGACTCTGCATGTCACACACGGCGATTCCACCCGTTACAAATCAAACACGAGTCCATTTTTCAAGATGGCTGCGTCACGTTTACCATTACATGTGATATCTGAGGAACATCCTACTCAATTTTGGCAAAATTTGGCATAAACTTCCAAATGGACACAAGGAATATTTTTGGTGGGTCAAAGGTCAGTGTGTCTGTGCATTTATGTGCACGTAGTAATCATTTTATTGATAAAGGTAGGACGAGTACGATAAAAACACTCTCATTTACTTTAAGTCCAGCAGTGGGAAGAATTAACGGTGACGTGATCACGTTCCAGCTTAAACGTCAGAAAAACACGGACGCTGGCGGCGAAGCGGGTTCGTTAGCGGGAGAGACGACGTCCACACGAACGTACGTCCTGCGTGACGACAACTGCACCCGCGACGGCGTGCGACCGTTACCCGGGCATCCGCCACACTGAGCCGGTGCCGGCGGCTCGTCCCACATTCATACGACTGCTGTGACTTTGTGAGCTGGAGTTCAAAGGTCAGCGAGCGTCGCAGTGGAAATGTCTGAGTACGACGGAAACGCGCTCATGGATGCAGCCGCCGTCCCGGTATCGTAGTCCGCTCGTTCACAGAATGCTTTGTGAGGTCGCGACCTTGAGCCTTGGCCTCCAGAATGTAACCACTTCATCCAGTGACAGATTTGAATTAGTTTCCTCGTCACTTCCATGAGAAAAAACAAATACGTGGCTACAGTGACCTTGAATTTGACACTTTTTCCTTGTGTCCTTTTATGGCAAATTCTGCAATATTTAATCAAACTGAGACTAAGATTCTGTTTTAAATGTAAATATGAAACAGTATCTTGAAAAATGGCCGCCATGTTGGACACTGTTGCTCCTTGAAGACGCACTGTGTCATATTAGGTGCTTTGTATCAGCATCGGCACATTGTTGCTGCTCCACGAAAACAGGCGAAGAGGGTTTAATGGCGCATGTTCTGATTATCAAACGCCTTCATTGCTAAGGAAACGTAAAGAAAACAACATTTTACAGGAACAGGAAATAAGCTTTTGGTCAAAATTAGCTACTATACAAAACAAAGCATGACAGGTACAACTGAGCGTCGCTACGATTCCAGAAACACACTGTCAACATCTACGTTACTTCAGCAACAAAGTGTCATTATGTGAAATCAAAGGCATGAACGGACCTAATTTAATCAAACACACTTCGAGGCCACGGGCCACACACACACAAACGTCCGGCTCGTCCAGATCCGATGCACACCGCAAAACGCCCGACGCTGCCGTGCGGGGAGGTGGCGGCGGCGGCGCAGGAAACGCAGCCGCCAGGTTCCTTTAATGATCAGGGCTGCTTTCAAAAATAAACACAGTTTCTACCTGGAAATGACTTGTTCAGCAAATTTGGAAAAGCTGCAAGTGGGAGATTCGTCATAAGTTCAACCTGATCAGGGTTTTTGGGATGTTCCGGTGTTAAAATAATCAAATTGAGACTTTTTTGACCAACCCAAGGAATAAAGAGCACACTTTAATTTAAGGTTGATATGAACCACGTCCATGCACACAGTGAATGTGTCGCTTTCTGATCCACAAACACACTGGAAAGGCTGTGACGTGGCCGACGAAAGTCAACAACTTCCTGTTCGCACGAAGCCAAATAGAAGCTGTTTGTGCAGAGTTTTCGACGGTCGTGACTCAGGCTCCTTTCAATCTGTCCAACATCACCAGGTTTTCGATGCTCAGACTTGACACTGAAGGTTTATGACTAAAATGTGGACTTTTCCATCTTTATCTGCCAGGATTTTTTCCTCAACCTGCTAATGAGATGGATTCTGAATCTTCTACAGTATGTCCAAAGAATTCTGATCAAACTGGAATAATGTTTGCATGTTAAGATCTTAGTTTGGGAAAAGGACAGATTCAGAGGATTCACTGAGAATCAGAGGATTCACTGAGAATCAGAGGATTCACTGAGATTCAGAGGATTCACTGAGAATCAGAGTGAATCCTCTGAATCTGCTGTTCACATGACACCTGTTGGGATTAACAGGGTATTAGCCGAGATATTAAAAGTACATTATATCGTTATTAGTCATTTTAAAGCAGTTTTTATTGCCTTAATGTGCACAACCACATTCTACAGCTACTGATCTCACAGGGTTTCTATAATAAACTCGGAATTAGTATTTACTGGTAGTAAATAATGATGTACTATGATGGTACTATGTTTTCCTCCCTATTTGCCTTATATGGAAGTGCCACAAAATTCATGTACATATTAGACACTTTCTATCAATATGCAGTAATAAAAGTTCTATTTATTGGTTCCAGAATGTTTGGTTCCAACACCCATAAGATAAATGTCTTGTCTGATCTGGATCTAAAAGAACAAAAGTCATTGAGTTGCTATAATGAGTCGATTTTCACTGTATATGAATCCACATGATCGTATATTGTAAATGGATTCAGTGAAAAAAAAAGCTTAAAAAATAATGCAGGAAAAAAATCAAGAAATTTACAAACGAAATGGAAAAAAATGAAGCAAGCAAATCAAGAAAATAAAAACAAAACACACAATTATAGAAAAAAATAAAACAGTGAATAAAAAAACTCAAAACAACATTGTGATAATAAAAAAGATGAATAAACATGAGAACAATGATCAGGTAAATAAACAAAAATGTAAAAAAGAAAAAAGACTCAAATTTAACAACATAATGAACAAAATTAAAAAACTAATAAAATAAATGAACAGAAAAAAAACAATTCAAACATTACAAAAAATAAAATGAAAAAAAAAACCACCACAAAATTAGTAGAAATGAATAAAACATGGACATAGTAACCAAAACAAAAAAAAATAACAAAATGACCAAGTAAATAAACAAAAATGACAAAAAATGAACAACACAGGACAAACGACTCTCGACCCATTTTTGACCCTGATCCTGTTTGGGAACAAATTAAGACATTAATGACCGGTTTATAATGACTAATAAACAACAAAAAGCTGCAAACAAACAGAAATGATGGTTCAGTCTGATGCCACACACACACGATGCTGTGCGTGCGTGTGTGTGTGTGTGTGTGTGTGTGTGTGTGTGCGGGGGGGGTCCCCTCAGGGGAAGGTGGTGGGGAACAGGCTGAGGGGCTGGCTGTCGTTGGTGGGCAGCGGCGAGCGGTAGCCCTCGAAGTTGCGTGGGATGCTGCCGCTGGTGGAGCCCGAGCTGTTGCTGAGGGTCTCGATGCTGCCCTCCCTCTGCAGCTCTGTGAGGAACACACACACACACACACACACACACACACACTGTTAGTCTGCATGTCCTGTTTACATATTCATTTTGTGTGTTTTCTTCAAATATTTCTTGTTTTTGACAATTTCATAAAACACTTTATTCAGGCGGAGCCTTTTCAGGTCTTTCCCCACATTTACCATTTTTTATCTGTATGTTTTTGTACAAAATAAAACGTAACCAATCAAACTAAACCAACAAAGCGTCATCAGATCATTTGCTGTTTCCTGACTTTACGACCGTCCTACACAGCAGCCACAGTCTGTCGTCTGATTTGGCCCCATGGGAGAAAGTTGCATGTAATATAAAATTCTGGTGCACTGTACTTTTCCATATTTTAGCTCTTGTGGTTTTAGAAGCAGGTATATATACATGTGTCAAACTGGCCATTTTTTCAATTCAATTCGATTTTATTTGTACATAATGAGTCATAATAGACGCGTCACAATTCAAGGCGTAGACGTCATGACTAAACCCAACAGAACCAGCCAGAGAAGACGAGGACAACGGGGGCAAGAGAGAAACCTCAGGCTCAGGCAAAACCCCCCCAAAAAACAGCATTTATATCAGTACTCATGAGATTTATTCATTATATCGATTTAGCAACAATGACACCAACTTTTGTCAAAATCCACCTAAACTTTGACTTGATTGTGGACGTTCTACGAGTCTGATCTCAAAGCAGTTCACAAACACAGAAAGAACTACCGGTACATATATATATATATACAGTATATATATATATATATATACAGTATATTCAAAAATCTGGGGTGGCCTCAAGCCTTTGACTGCTATGAACATGAAACATCTTCAAAACAACTACAGGCAACACAGGAAATATTTGAGGACAGAGAAACTTTTACAATGCGTTAAAAGAAGCCGCAAAATGACAAACATATGACTTAAACAGACGTGTTGTGCTTATGGAAGAAACTAACGGGAGAAAGCTGCCTCCTCGTCTCCCCAGCGTGGGTGAAGATGCCGAGCTGCTGGTGTCGCCGTGGTGACAGAGGTGATGGTCTGAAAATGTGCAGCCTCCATGATGAAACATGAATTATGAGCCAGAAAGGCCCCAAACCCTTAAAGGGCCTATACGTCAACACTGTCGTCTATAGCACATGTGTGTAGGAAACACTTGAGTGTGTGTGTGTGTGTGTGTGTGTTGACAACATAAAGTGTCACCATTAGATTTTTCCTTAGTTTTTCTGGTTGTGTCTTTTGTGTCTTTGCCACCACTTTTCAATAGAAAATGTTGTGATTGGTTAAGAGCATGTCATGTGTCACGTGACTCACAATCAGATTGTGACGCAGGGCGACTGTAAACAGACAATGACATCTTCATGTTTAAGCCTCGTGTGGTGTTTGGGTCAAATTGACCCGTTGTCATATATTTGTAAAGAGAAAAAGTGTCGTGTGGCAAAAAAAGGATCAAAATCATCACCAAAATGAACAAAATACTTAATACTATAAGCAAAACTGTCCACGAAATGAACAAACAACAAGTTGAACAAAAATAACCAAGAAAATAAACAAATATGAAGGAAAAATGAACAAATGTGAAGAAAAATGAACAAAT
>JAQQAE010021458.1:0-10457 GCA_029823295.1 Pseudamia nigra | reverse complement strand
CTGAACTGAAGAAGCTTCCCTGAACTGAAGAAGCTTCCTGGACGGGTGGTGAAACGTCTTCTACCAAATTTCCAGTGCAGTCGATGACAGAAAAACCACACGCCTTGGAAATGAATAAAGGCCAAAAATGTCAAGTCCTTGCATGTACCAGTTTATTGTGTGTGTGTCAATAGTCTCTGCCGCTGTAACGTTGGTAGGTCGGAACTTGTTTCTGAGGCGTCAGAGGTGGATATGTGGATCCTGGTTTCTGGTTGTTACACGTGGTCGACCAGGTCACGGTTGATCTGCTGTTGTTCCTCTGGACAAATAACACTGGTGTAAATGTATTATTGTGGAATGATGGACATTTACTGCTCTGGGAACTTGTCAGGTAGTTCTCCTGCCTCCAGCATTTTAATCCCAGTCAGGTCAGTCATGACATTCTTATAGATGTCGTTTTCTCCAAAGCTGTGGTGCCTTTTTATAGGGTTGGGTGTGTTTAACAGAGGAGTAGTCATTTGGCATTGGTTCCACAAAAGCATTGTGAGTTCTTCCCCAAAAGTGTGTTTTGAGACAAAGGACTACGCACAATAATCAGTCAGATGTGACCAAATCCTACATGTTGGGAATCATCATTAAGGTAATCATACATGCATTTGTACAACTAGTTTTTTTTTTAACTGACAAAAGCTATTCACAAATTGGGGCAAAAATTGAGTGGTTCATTTTGAAATTCCTTGAGTATATTTATTGATAAACATATTCATCACAATACACAATAAATGTCAAATCCTTATTTTATTCAGGCTTAAAGACAGAGAGAAATGTAACTAGATAAAAGCCACTTAAAAGATGCAAAAATATGTCAAACATGCAAAATGATTTTTAAAAATGACATAAAATATAAAATACATATGTTACAATCTGTCCCTCTGGCTCCCTCTGGTGGTCTATCCTGCGTCTGTCTGTCTGTCTGTGTGTGTGTGATTATCTGTTCAGGTGTGGTGGGTGCTGGCAGAGGGTCGCAGCTGTTGCTCATCCCCTCATCAACAAGAGAGTATTTATTCCCAGTCTTCTCAGTCCGCTTAAACCCATGGTATTGAGCCCGCATTACGCCGGTTTCAGCCTCTATGTCTGTATATGATAACTTACCTGTTTTTTCCTCTACTCCCAGACCTCAGCCTCGTCCAGCCGCCTGCTCTCCTGGTTCTCCTCCCGTCCTACGTGCTTCCCTTTGGTTCCTGGTCTCCTGCGTCCGTCGTCTTCGCCTCGTCCCTGGTCCTCGGTCCCACGTTGTCTCCACCGGCATTTTCAGTCATCACCTCGTTCCTGCTCCACGTCTGTTCCTGTCTGTCCTCCAGTCCAGTCTCCTGTATTCTCCGTTCCTGGTCCTCTGATCCACGTCTCCCACCATTGGTTTCTCTCATCGACGTCGTGCCCCCTCGCCACAGCATCCTGTCACCTTTCACTCTGCTTTACCTTTATTTGTTCACACTGTAAATAAACTCACTGTTCACTGACTCGGCAGTGTTGTCCATCTCCCCTCCATTGTGACAGATCGGACTGGCCAAATCATGGACCCTGCTGAGTCAGACGTTGATGTGCCCATCGAGGATATCATTAAGCTCCATGAAAGACGATTAGAACACATCGCCTACTGCAACGACATGATCCAGTCCCAGCTGTCCTCGCTAGCCGCTTTGGCGTCCGCCCTGACTGATCAGCTTCCTGCTCTCGTCCCACAGCCGGCCCTGCCCCCGCAGCAGGCCCCTCCGTCGGTCCTGCCAACTATCTCAATGGGAGATCCCTCTGTGTTCCGTGACACCCCCTTGTCAGATGACGAGTCCGACTCCGGAGGCCTTCGTCTGGACAGTCATCTCCAGGACCACCAGGAGGACATGGAGCCCCTGCTCCATTTCCGGACACTGCACTCTGCCACAGCCCTGGGTCCACAGTCGCACCGCCAACTGCCCTCACCATGGGAAACACCAGCGCACCCCACTGGCTTGGAGGAGCCCAGGCCGTTGGGAAGGATGCGTCTCTTGGCTGAGGAGCGGCAGCGACGGATCAGGTTGGGTAAATGCCTGTATTATGGGGGCTCTGGTCATCTGATTTCTAGTTGCCCAGTTAAGCCAACAGATCCAAAAACCCAACCATCAATAGTTCTGGGGTCCTCTATAGGTCAGAGTTCCCACAATGCTTCTCGCCCCAGACCTTCTCTAGCTGCCACCCTATACACTGCTCACATCTCTCTCTCCCTGTCTGTTTTAATCGACTCTGGTTCAGACGATAATTTAATTGATGAGAAAATTGTCCAACAGCTCCACATTCCACTCAAACCCTTATCAGTTCCCATTTCGGTTAAAACAATTGATGGCAGCACCATTTCCTGCATTACCCATGTCACTGAACCTGTAACCCTCATCTCTGGAAATCACTCTGAAAAGATTCCCCTCAAAGTAATGTCGTCTCCTGATGTTCCCCTGCTGCTGGGCTGTCCCTGGCTCAGTCAACACAACCGCCACATTGACTGGCAAAACAAAATTCTCACTTGGAGTTCATTTTGCCTGGCAAACTGTCTCCGATCTGCGGCCGTTCCCGTCACCTCCCCAGAGAAGCCACCATCCACCAATTTGACATCCATACCCAAGTGCTACCACAATCTCGCTGAAGTTTTCAATAAGACGCGCCACTGTCTTGCCTCCCCACCGTCCCTACGATTGTGCCATTGATTTGGTTCCTGATGCTCCTCTCCCCTCTGGCCGCCTGTATAACCTGTCTCGGCCAGAGAGGGAGGCAATGGAGATGTACATCAGTGAGTCATTAGCCAATGGTCACATCCGTCCGTCAAACTCTCCTGTTGCCACCGGATTCTTCTTTGTTGAAGGATGGCACCCCTCGCCCTTGTATAGACTATTGTGGCCTAAACAATATTACAGTGAAACAAATATCCCCTTCCTCTGTCTAGGAGCCAGTACAGGGGGCCACAATCTTTCCAAATTGGATTTACGCAACGCATACCACCAGATTCGGATAAAGGAGGGTGATGAGTGGAAGTCCGCATTTAACACCCCATTGGTTCATTTTGAGTATTTAGTGATGCCATTCGGTCTCACTAATGCTCCAGCGGTCTTCCAAACCCTCATGAATGACGTGCTTCGGGACTATCTGAACCGTTTCACGTTGATTTATTTGGATGACATCCTCATCTTAAAGACCCCTGAGCAACACATCCATGTCCGCCTCCTTCTCCAGCACCTGCTGGAGAAACAATTATTTGTGAAAGCAGAGAAGTGAGTTCAATCTGAGCTCTGTCACCTTCCTCTGGCACGTTTTGGGTGCTGGTCGGATTCAGGCCGACCCGGGGAAGGTGAAGGTTGTTTCCAAGTGGCCCACTCCCACAACCTGCCATCAACTGCAACAATTTCTGGGCTTCACCAACTTTTATTGTAAAAGTTAATACAGTCTCCTGTATTATCCGTCCTGCTCCGATCCACGTCTCCTACCATTGGTTTCCCACGTCGACGTCGTGCCCCCTCGCCACAGCATCCTGTCACCTTTCACTCTGCTTTACCTTTATTTGTTAACACTGTAAATAAACTGACTCAGCAGTGTTGTCCGTCTCCCCTCCATTGTGACAACATAAGAAATTATCAAAAAGACGCAAAGGGCTGAGAACAAATGTAAAACATTTAAACAGATGAAAAGGACATGAAAAACACAAAAGAAATCCCTCTGATATCCTGATGTTGTGTTTGTGATTTATATTGGTTTAACAATATTAAAATGACATCCAAACAGGTCTGATCAGTGCAGAAACAAATATTCATCTCAATAAATCACTACCTTCATATAAAATACACATAATCATATATTTCCTTATTTGGTTTTATGTGCCCAAATATTTAAAATGACACCAACTGAGCTGTGTAGCCAAATGTAACTGAGTAGAAAAACAGTGCTGTGTAAACCATGAAAGATGTAGCATGTTTTTATTTCTCAAGTTCCTGAAATGTGCTGAATTCTAGTTTTCTTTTTGACTTAATGTTTCTAATGAGACTTTGCATTTTTCAGCTTAACCAAGCAAATGTGCAGAAACTAAAATAAAAATGTGAAGCCATACACTATACTACTAAAACAATCAAAGGAGTGAAAAGTATCTTAGGCCTAACCAACCAATAAGTCACTACTAAACAATGCTATGAATAAAATGATCAGGTTTTCTCTATCAATATTTTGCCAGATCAAGTTACTGTCGCACTTTATATCTGTTAAATCTCGGATCATGTTACTAGCGTCACTTGCGTTATCTTACCCTCGGTATGAAATTACTTACGCAGCTCTTTCACTCTTATACAAGTACAAACAGTGACACACTACCAGTCAAAAGTTCAGATACACCTTGTCCTTCAGTGTTTTTTCATGTGGTAGTCACTCAAAACCGTTCTCTGCTCACAGTTGTGTCTTGTCAACAGTTAATTTATGCCATTTCTTGTCTTTGTCATGTGTTTCAGACCATCATTTGTCTTGTACAGAGGAAAGGTGGGTGCAGGGTCAATAGCCCTGTTAGTGCTGCTACAGCATCTACCGTACAAATCCATATTGTGGCAAGAAACACTCAGTTAAGAGAAAAGATAGTCCTTTTTTTATGAAATGGTCAGTCAATCTGAAAAATCTCAAGAACTTTGAATGTGTGTCCAAGTGCAATCGCCAAAACCTTCAAACACTATGATGAAAGTGGATCTCATGAGGACTGTCTCGGGAAAGAAAGACCATGCACTAGCTCTGCTTCAGAGGAACTTTATGAGAATCATAAGCCTCAGAAATGATTCTTGGTCTGTGTCCTGCCTACTTACAGGCTTACAGTCATCAAAAATCAGCAGGCAGCCACACCCTTCCTTCACAGGATCTTTTCTTCCTTTCTGTCCCCAGTGTAGGGACCAGTTTGGGTAAAAAGCGGTTCCAGTTTACTGTTCCATTAACCTGGAACGATTCACAGTCTGATTTGAATCTCAAAGAGCCGGTCTCTCTGAATCATTTTAAATCAATTCTAAATGAATGGGAGGCCAATAAACTGACCTGCAAATGTATGTTTGTGTTGTTTTATATTTTCACTTTTATATTTCTGTTGCGGGTTTACGTGTGATTGTTTTCACTTTATGTTTTTACCATACACCTGTGCGGCTGTCTTGGGCCGGACAATCTAGCGGAAGAGATTTTTAATCTTGTCGAGTTCTCTTCCTGGTTAAATAAAGGTTAAACAAAAGAAACCTGAGACAGTCCTCACGAGAGCCAGTTTTATCATAGTGTTTGATGGTTTTGGTGAGTGTATTTGGGGATTGTATTTGTTTACTACATAATTCCATGCATGTTCTTTCACAGTTGGGATGTCTACAGTATTCATGTACACAATGCTGACATATAAAAATAAGCTAAATAAATTGTAAAAAAAAAAAAAAAAGTGGAAACAAGAAAAGACACTGAAAGAGAAGGTGCGTTCATATTTTGGCTAGGAGTGTATGTTTAGGATTAAACATAGATCCAGTGAGTTAAATTCAAATGATGTGTGTGTTATGAATGATGATCTTATTTCACAGATTTCACATCGGTGTCAAACTAACCTATAGTGGTGACAATGCTGGCAGCGAAGATGACAGAGTTGGCCCAGTCCCATGTGTTTCTGTGTTTGTCCCCAGTGATGGTCACACCTTGTCCAGCAGCCTCTGACACAACCTGGATTAAAAAAAAATCAGAATGACCCTTTAACACAGCACACAGGCACAGAACACGGGGGAGTGATGATAAAACAGATTCAATTCATGGTTTTGAGTAGTAACGTGTAAGTTCATTGTGAATTTTGGCAATGTAATGTCACTTAAAACTAAATAGTGACTTTTTTTAGTGAATCTCAGCTCACTTCTGTTATTTCTTGTTGTTTTTGTGATTTATTTTATTTATTTTCTATTTTTCTTGATGATTGTATTAAATTTTTTAAATTATATTTCACTTACTTTTGCCCATTTGTTGACGGTTTTGTTGATTTTCTGTCTATTTTGCTTATTTTCTTATTTTGCTTTGTTATAGTTTATTTTTTCATTATCTTCATTATTGTTCTTTTTACATGCTGTTATCTTGTCAAAAATTCCTGAGTTATGTAAACACTGACATTTTAGGTTCATTTTCTTGCTCATTTTGTTCATTTTTGGTCAGATTTGTGAAATTTTGTTAATTTCTGCACATTTAATGCAGTTAAAATGGTGTCAATATTATCTTAATTATTTTGTTCACGACTTTTATTATTGTTTATTCATTCTTACATGTCTCATTATGTTATTATATAAGTATAGATCATTAAAAAAAATTAAAAAGTTTAAACAATTGAGTATGGATTTTATTTCATTTTTTTCACATTTTGTTGCTTATTTTCTTCATTACCTGGTTAATATGTTGCTGTTTTTCAGTATTTTCTTCATTATTTTTGTTATTCTTCATTCATCTTATGGCTCTTATCTTTTAAATATAAATACTAAAAATACTAAATTTATGGATCACTGAAAGCACCTATTTCATGTACAAACAGACATTTTTTGCTTCATTTTGTAGGTTGTATTGTAATTTTTGGTAAACTGTTTTGGAACTCTTCATTCATTCATATACATCTTATTATATTTTACATTAAATTAGTTACTTTATAACCTCTGTGCTATTTTATGTGGACTTTTCACATTTTGTTGCTTATTTTGATTCATTCTCTTAATTATTTTGTTCATTTATGTCAAAAAAGGCACAAATTAATAGATCAGCATTGTAACAGAACACAGCATTCACCATCTCCAGGAGGATGCAGAAATGGCTATGTTGATTTTCTTAGTCATCTTATTTTTCATGATTTTGTTAACCATTTTTATTATTGTTTGTTCATCTTGTTACCTTTTCCATTTCAACTGTTAAAATGTTAAAACTCCATATGTTATGTGGATTTTTGTTCATTTTTTGACATTTTGTTACTTATTTTATCAATTTTGGCTCATTTTCTTAATGTTTAGCTAATTTTGGGGGGTATTATATTGTCCCATTCATAGGGACTGTTGTGTTCCTTTTAGAATTACTTAACCCTTTAACAGGAATTGTGACCACACCGTTGATATTTTTGTGTGATCACATTTCACCCATAAAACCTCACTAAAATCCATTTTTGGCTGTCTGTCCTTTCCTCTCAGTTAGTAAAGTATATATTGATTATTCATGTTTGTAAATAGATTTGCATAATAATTTGCACATTCAGCCGATTACATAAAATGAGACTCAGATTTGAAATGAAAAAAAAAAGACAAGACATTTTTTGAATCTTTATCAAACAAGGAGAAAACCTCATTGAGATTAAAAATCTCTTTTTCAAGAGTGCCATGGCTAAGACTGCAGCAGCGAACATTTTCAGACAAACAAAACACAGTAATACACAAATATCATAATACAAAATATGTAGTCCATATATATCAAAGGCATGCCATAACAATATAACCAGCAACTATATCCCAGAATCAGCCATATTGGTGAATTAATCAAAGTATCTGCAGCCAGATGTGTTTGCTTCCAGGTCTTCCAACTGTCTATTAAAAGTGTCCAATAAAATCAGCTTACTAAGTTTCAACTCTTTTTGTAATTTGTTCCACTCAGAAGGTCTGGAGGTTGGAAGGAATAATAACCTTGTAGATGACAAGTGTTTAAGTCCACATGTAGACAATGAGGACCAATGAGACAAGTGTGAAAATTCACCATATGTATATCTCTGTCCCTGTGACTGTTGGTTCTTGTGTAAAGGTAAACAGGCAAGTCAAACATGAATTAATGTCCGTCACATACATGGTAAAAACTGAAAAGTTGTCCATGTGAAGCCAGGAACACAATTCTACAGTTCAGTTCAGTTTTTTTTCAAGCTTTATTTCTTACTGTACCAATTAAAAGGTCAAATCCTTTCTTATCCTCGTATGAACCCTTGCAGTCATAATGCCCTGGCACACCTTATGTAAACACTCAAATATTTGTGGTTGAAGGAGACGCGCACCTTCACACTCTGCACCCCCAACCTATTGTGTATTTTCTTAAAGCTGAGCACACTCTTACAATCAACACATGAACATGATATTTACAAGGATCATGTATGACTGCTGTGCTGTGACACAATCAGACCAGTGGATGGTTGTTGTTTTGTATCCAGCATCAGGAAAAACTGGTTCTGCCGCGTCCTGACGCACAAAAAGGGGAGGAACGTATCTTTTACCTGCGGGTGAGTAGTCGGTAGAAGCTGAAATTCAACGTGGATTAAAAAATAAACACACCTTATTATAATCACAAAAGGGGATTACTTTAAAACCTGTGTCTTTGGCAGTGATGGGTGTCAGCATGCGGTGCGTAAATCTGCCCTAAAGTTGGAGGAGTTTTCGATGCGTCTCAAGAAAAAACGCACTGAACTTTTCAGAAACACTTAAAACACACGGTTTGACCTACCTCTAAAATCTCATCCAGACCTTCTTTTGTTAAGCAGCTGTATTTCTCCAATATGTTCCTCTTCTCTAGCAGATACTTGTCCCTGGCTGATTTCCAGTTGGACTCTTCGAGGATTTGAAATATCGCAGCACCGACCGACAAGTAAAAAATAATGCATGAGGTTAAAAACGGACCTTTATCAGCCATAGTATGTGTTCATTCATAACTTCAGTGTGTCCAGTGGTTCATATTGCTGCGGTGGAGTGTCGTCACCCCCCAGTCTCTGCCTCTTCCTGGTTAAAACGCTCAGGTTTGGATTACGCCCTCACTAAGGACATTGAGAATGAAGCAACAACTCGAATTTTTGAGCATTGTTACCTTATTTTTGTCCATCTTCTCAATTCTTTTGTCCATTTTTGCGCATTTTGTTGTTTACTTTGTCCACTTTTGCTGATTTTCTCGGTTATCTGCCTGCCATAGACAAGTAATCGACTTTTTTGAAAACTTTTTTTCTTAATTACTTTCTTTATCTTTCATACTTTTCTTCCTTTCTTCCTTTTTCTTATTACTTTCCCTCTTTCGTTTCTTCTTGCCTTCCTTTTTTGGTTCTTTCTTTCCTCCTATTCTTCCTTACGTCCAGTCCTCCTTCCTTCCTTCCTTCGCTCCTTCCTTCCTTTCTTTCCTTTTCTTTCCTCCTTTACTTCTGGACCTCTAAACACACTATTTTATTCCAGTTTGACCATTACTGTATTATATTTGTTCATGTGTCTTAATCACTTTGTTCGTTTTTATTAATTCCTAAACATTCTGTGGTTTCCTGTTGTTTAATTTCTCGATTACTTTGTTCATTTTTGCCAACTTCTGTTTATTTTATGGATTGTTTTGGTCATTTTCTCGAGCTCATTTTTTTCGTTGTTGTTTTTGTACATTTTCTGGGTAAGTTTGTGAAAATATTTTGTTCATATGTGTTTATTTTGTGCATTGTTATACTTGTTTTCTTAATTATTTTGATTGATTATGTATGCACGTATCCATCTAACTGTCCATCTTTCTTTCCTTGCCTCCTTCCTTCAGATCTTCATTATTGTGGAATGACCGTATAACGTACTTGTGAAAGCATTCACCAGGAGGCTATTATCACAGTCTTCATAGGCCACACTGCTTTCACACACACTTGTGTGAAGGTATGCGCGCATGTGTAAAAGCTTTAGTTATGGTATCACTGTAGTGGAAGAGCGGACTAGTATTCATGTTTGCATTGTGTAATGTTGTTAAAAGGCAACTAATGTTACATTTTATTACTAGCATTGCCTGCGCAACATAATGTTATCTTTATTTTTCTAATGTTAGAAGTGCAGCATGGATTATATTTCTAATATACTATATATTATTCAACTGTATGTAAACAAACGTCTCTGATCCGTTACCCATATTCTCGTGCCTTTTATGCATTTTGCATTGTGTTTATTTGCTGATATACCGGGTGATATGTCGCTCCGGTATGTTAGTCGCACGAGCCAAAAAATGCATAATTAAGAAGAAATAAACGTGTATTAGTAGCTATGCAGAATAAGTCGTATCTGTTCGGGGAACGGCCGCAGAAGGGACAGCTCCCAGCTCGTCTCCTCTAGCGGCTGTCAGTGTGTCAAACACCCTATAGTCGAATTTATTCAAAATACAAGTCTCCGGTGTATTTGTCGCTCCCCTCACCACACTATGCAAAAAAAAAAAAAAGAAGCAACTTTTAATCAGAAAAATACGGTAGTTGATGATTCACTGTGGAAATGAGACACAAATGCCAGGTTGTTTATTGTGAAATGGCATGTTTCAGCCCCTTCCACAGATGTTCAATAGGATTTAGATCAGGGCTCATAGAAGCCACTTCACAACAGTCCAATGTTTTGCTCGTAGCCGTTCTTGGGTGTTTTTAGCTGTGTTTCGGGTCATTATCCTGATGCAAGACCCATGACCTGCGACTGAGACCAAGCTTT
>JAQQAE010021457.1:0-10457 GCA_029823295.1 Pseudamia nigra | reverse complement strand
TTTAAATTGACTTAGAAGCAGTAAATACTAAAGAAGTTGGCAGTGACATGGGTCAAATGTAACATAAGATTTCATCATTTTTTCCTGATATGAGTTATTGTGCAGTAATCGCCTTAAAATTTTAATCGAATTAATCATCCAAATGGCTTAATCTGGATTAATGCCTTAATTTTGACAGCTTTAATATATACAGTATGTAATACTTATATACAAAAACACTGACAGTCATGTTTGAAGATTTTCTTGATTATTTTGTACACAATCTTAGTGTCAGTGTAGAATAAATTCTCTGTCTTGATTTGTTTTGATCCTTTTTGTTAATTTTGTTGCATATTGTGGTCATATACTTATGCTTTTAGTCATTTTGTTTATTATTTTGTTCATTTTTGTTCCCCTTATGAATTGATAGAGTGAAGACACCAAGTGATATATTAACACTTCTTCAGAATACAGACAGCTGAGGATCCAGAGATGTCTATTAAAAGTGCTCCCCGGATTCAAATAAAACCTCTGCCCTTGATGCTGGTGTTTATACAACCAGACGTTATATAACCAGACCAGTCATATTTTCCATTGTGAAGAATCTAAAAGGATAGTGAGAAATTGCTCACTTATTATTGAACAAAAGCAACCTACAATAACACATAAACAAAAGTATTTTACTTAACAATCTTCCAATTTGCTGTCTTCTTAGTAAAAAATGTCATCCGTGCAAAGCAGGAAAGTAATAATTATTCAAAAAAAGACCATTTGTATGAAAAGAAAAATGTAACTTTCACAGGTAACCACTTTGTTTTACTAACTCAGACCTGGGTGATTAATACCGAAGCTTCTCTTCTGAGGAGTAAGAGCACTGTGGATTTCTGCCTGTTTCTTCCACTGACATCACTTTAGAACGGTTTGTGCAGGAGCAGTAATTATAGTGCCTGACACTTTCTACTAGAATGGGATAATACGGCCAAAGATCTTCTCACAATAACATTTTTCATATCTGCCATTGTCAATTAAGTATCGCTGTAAATGTCAAGTCATTATATTATTAAGTATTTATTTAATTTCTAAGTTTTGATCCTGAGTGAAAGTTAAATAATTCAGAAAATTATTTATGGCTTTGAGTTACTAAATGATGCAACAAGACAAAAATGATGTAAGAGGGGCAAATACATTTTCACACAAGGCCATGTAGGTTTGGCTTTTTTCCCCCCTCCTTAATAAATAGAGCCAGTGTGTAATGAAGGCAGGTGTGAAAGTCTATTCTTGAGCCTAATTTTCTGTTAATCCCTGCCTTACACACCCGTAATCAGCTGCACCTTTAAATGCTGGTCGAGTCCATTCATTCCACTATGGTGCCACCATCATGTGCCCATAAATCCAAAAAACAATCTCCTCCCCAACCTCCTCCTGAATTAAATTGAATAAATGACAATAATATAACAAAGTCCAAAACATATTTCTTCTGTGCTCTAGGTTTGTCATATAAAGTCATAACACTGGGATTTGCTGAGTAGGGTGGTGGTGGTGGGGATTGAGATCTCAGAGGCCATTTATGTCAGGCTTGCTCAAATCATCCCAGCGCATCTCTTTGGCAGAGTCACCACAAAAACAAAAATGCATGTGAGCTCTTATAAACACATTTAGATCAGATGAGAGCATCCTGCTTGAAATGAGATAATAATTTAGAAACTGCATTTTGTTCTGGCTAGCTTTGTCTAGTGTTAACATTTTTTGACGATCTGAAACATTTAGCTGCGACAAATACACAGAAAATAAGAAATCCAGAATTGGGTAAATATTTTTTTCACTTGAACTATCATCCAACTGTTTTTTCACTGCCCATATAGACATATAAGTCGTTTTGGAAGAACTGTGTCAAAGCTGTTTGCATGGGGAGTTGCAGGCAGCAGCAGTCTGCCTTTTATGAGTGTGCTTTTGAAAAATGCTTGCACAGGTCTACCTGCACAGTGGTGGTTTTGCATGGCATGTCCAATAGATCACTTGTCAGTCAAACAGTGACATCTTTCTCCTTGGATTCCCTGTTAAAGCTGAAGAAATGCGAGCTGCTCTGAGTGTGAGCTATTCTCCCTGTTCGTTCACTGCTTGTGCTAACCACACGGTATTTATAAGAGACCTACTGCAGGAACACAAAATGCACAATTCTCTGTATGCCAGAACATATCTTGTGGGCCAGACCTTACAAACCTGGATGTTTAAAACAGAAATGTAACAGCCTTTGTGAATACTTTGAATCACTGTTGTGCTACACCATGTCAGCTGATGATAGGGAGACGCAAAACACTTCTATTTGCAGGGAGGTGTGACAGATTTTTACTTGAAAGAATAATTGTGCTGCCAACCATTTGTGAGTCAAATTAAAATATGCTTTACAGCGATTTTACAAACAGAGCTTTTCTGTCAAGATGTTGCCAACAGGTAGACAGGTAGTGTTCTATTCAGAGGACTGATACTGGGGAAAAGCACATTGTATTTATAGCTGGAAAGCATCTCCTATGGTCGTCTGCTTCTCTCCACTTTCTGTCTGCCTGTGTTTCTTCCAGTGTCTAACTAGCACCTCTGCAGCCACATCAGTTTGATGGTCCACTTTATTAAGATGAATGAATCTCATCCGCGTGACGCCTTCCTTCATTTTGCTGCAGAGCATTCCCCCTTGTGCACAGCTGTCACCTTGGCCAGGCTGACAAGATCTCCCCGGAGGTCACCTTGGGAATGTAAGTTCACAGTCTCAGTGCAAACGTTTTGTTACCCTGACAAAACTGCTGCAGCATGACTCAGTTACACTGTCTGTCTGCTGAACAGGGTGCAATGTACCCGGCAAAATGTACAGTAATAAATCACATGAAAAACAAGTGAAGAGAATGAAGGGAGCAGGGGAGTGGAGGTCAGCAACCTCAATGCTTTCTGAAGCACATACATTTTAATTTACTGATGTGATGAAACAGAGGGAGCTGGACAAGATGTCAGTGGAGGTCTGTCTGCAGTCTGCAGCACATCTATGCATTTTTTGGCAAAAATAAATGTGTTCTCTGAGCCCTGCAGGACTGGGGACAGTAAACGTAATTGATTACAGATACATGTTTTGCTGACATTGTGGAATAAACAACGAGCAGATTGAAGGTTGACTATTAATCTACTGATCACATTATCTCAGAGACTTCCGCCGTGGCTCATGGTGGTTTGAAATCCTGAGACTCATTTTCTGCCAGGCTTTTGTGCTGTGAGAAGAAGGAAGGCAGAGCTGGTTTGTCAGCAGTGACGCTCATCAGATTGAGCTTTTAGATTAAGGGTTTAGTCTGACAAAGTTAGTGTGAGACATTTTTATGAACCTGTTTGATGAAGAGTATAAACAGTTTGATTAAAGACATTGTATCCTTTTTTAAATAAGTTAATTTAGGTCTTACATGGCAGTAAAATCTGAACTTCAAGTTTCTATTTCTTAATATACCACACAGATATTTCCTTGTACCGTGTGTGTAAAAGTCATAATTTCAGCTTTGTTCTTAACAGGTTTCAATGTCTGTTGATTTAAATGTAAATGTGTGACTGCTGACCACAGTCCCTTCAGTGTCACTCAATGCCATGGATACCACCATGTAGACACCTTGTTAGGGTCCAAGGGTGATCTTGGTGGTTCTGGTGATTCTGGAGGACTGAGGACAGTGACTTTTTATTTGTCACTGTCAAATACAAATACATCAACCATCCACCCATCCATCCATCCATCCATCCATCCATCCATCCATCCATCCATCCATCCATCCATCCATCCACCCATCCATTTTCTACCCCTTAATCCTCGCAACAGAAATAAAAATGGCTTGTTTTAGGCCAAGTTAAGTGGAAAGTGTTTTGAGCCCCCAGACCTGATCTATAAGGTTAAGATGACAACAAGATTTTTCTCAGTATGTCCCCTTTAAGTGTAGCTCACTGATAATGTTACCTGATCAAGTGGCAACCTCCATGATTGGGCTGAGTCAAACAGCCAAGTGTCAAACATTGCAGTACTGCGAGTGTCCACTGGGGGCTGAATTCAAAAGTAAGTAAATTCCCATAGAGTTTCATGACAAAATGTTCAACTTCAAAGCAGAAATAAACATGCTTAAAGCCTGGCATAAGCAGCAATTTATACAAGTTGCCTTTTTACATGATCTACATGCCATTATTTGTACATAATTGTCAAATGTCAAATGTCACAGAGGCTCAATATTTGAGCTTCCAAACTGCTCTTCATAAACCCTATGGATTATGTAGTTTGTACATCTTTAATGGAGTCAATGGAGAAAATGCCAGAATTTAAAATATACACCATCCCTCTGTAGCTCCCTTGTCTCAGTCTGAGTAAAAAAAACCCTCAAGAACAACTCTAGAAATCATCTATGCATGTGATGGAAGAATGCATAGTGCATGTAGTGGGTGTGGCCTCAATACTTCTGCAGTAAGCAATGTGTTATGTACAGTACATGTGTGATTGAGGAATAGCATGAAATCTGGTTGTTTTAGTCACATTTATACAAAAATATACTTCCCCCAACTATACTTGAAATCCCTGTTAAAGGCCAAGCTTCAATTTGGTAAATTCCAGCTTTATTCCCATCAATTCCCATAATTCCCATTATTATCAGGGAACGTTTCCAGTTTGGAATATTTCCAAAATTCCACAGCTCAATTTCCCATGGAGAATTTCTGGAAAGTTTCCAGAAATTTACCCTAAATTTTCCACCCCTTTGCAACCCTAGCCTGTACAAATCACACATCAGTAGTGACAATCCATCAATGTCGTGTCTCACCTGCTTAACCCACAGACAACAACAGCATGTTTTACTGTTTATATGGTTCATACTGGCTCATTTTGCCTCCTATTTGTTCCACTGTTTGCAAGTGTTTACTACGTTGTGACAATAAAACCACAATCAACCATCTGTTGGATTGTACTTTCACTCAGGAGCACAATTTAACCTTTAAACTTGTGCAATGACAATGCTGTTGTGGTGACATTTTTAGCCATACAGCCCTACCCTGTGCCTCAATAGCGCCAGCTTGCGTCCACTCTTCACATTCCTCTGTCTCTGTGTGTGGTGCAGCTCACGACTCAGCAGATTTGTCTTTCATTCTCATTCAAACATGTTGCTTTGTGCTGTGTAATGAGCAGCCTCACAGGACCCTGAGTGTGGCTGTAGACTTTTATCCTTAGTAACATGATGAAAACTGGCATAAAAGAGCACTTTCATTAGCCGGTGTCTAAATTCTGTGTGCATACTCTATTAATTACAGGATTACAATGCTTGTTCCAGTCTGTTTTAGCAAAGATCACACACCACTGAAAAGAACACAACAAGACAGAGGCCTTAATCTAAATGAATACTGCTGAACAATCCACGCAGCTGTTTATTGTATCTATAAATAACAGAGGGTGTTCTTTAAACAGCAATTAAAACATCACGGTGTCATCAGTCAAGGTACAAAGCAGCCAAGAGAGCTACTAATTCTGAAAGGAGGTCAAGAGGTAGAGCATATATCCTGCCAAGGGGGGACGGTTTAGTGTGAACAATGGGGCCATTTTTAGCCAGGCAATACCTTATCCTACTGGAACATTTGAGTATCAAACAGTCGACTCGGACCCAGATAAGCAGAAGATGATGGGTGGATGGAGGGAGGGAGAGAGGGAAGGATGGAGAGAGGGATGGAAGAATAATTCAAATGGTATGACTCCGTATAATGTAGCAGAGCAGACTCATGCATTTTACTCTTTAAATGTAAAAGATAATAGGGACGGTGTATAAAAATGAACGTTACAAGATTAAATCAAACTCAACAAGAAAACAAAATATGTACATTTAAACAGAATTATGAAGAAAATGACAAAAAAATGTGAATATTAATAAACAAAATGAACAAATATGAATACAATGATGAATAATAATTAAATATATAAATAAATAAACAAACTATTCAACAAAATGAAGAAAAATACTAATGATCAACAAAATGAACACATACAAACACAATAAAAAGCAAAATGAACAAAATGTAAAAAGAGAGCAAAACAATGTTGAAAACGAGCATAAATTAACAAAGCAGTCTACAAAATTAACAAAAATGTTTAAAACATCAAGGAATTGAACAAAAACACAGAAAAAAAGAAAAAGAACAAAAAAATAGCAGAACAGAAAAAATAAACAAAAATTAGCTCTGCAATGAGCAAAACTGCCATTACTCATGTAAAATTACATATCACCTAAATTAGTGCATTTCCTGAATTTTTTTGTTAATTTTGATTCATTCCTTTAATAATTTTGTTGATTTGTTTGTTTTGCAAATTATTTTGTACGTTGCTTATTCCGACCATTTGTATACATCTATTATCATCTTTCACATTTAAAGACTAAAATACATAAAAATGTGATGACACATGGATTGTCACAATCCTGTTTCCGTAGGCGTAGGTTTTCAGCTCAAGGGAAAATACATATGATACACATTTTCAGGAGGTAGGCCTGTTTTTGTGAAACTCATTCTCATCAGTGCATAGCAAACAGCTGTGTGCGGCGAGTTAATTTAAACAGGTGTGTGAGCGCGGGAACTCGGACAAAGATGAAGACACAAGAGAATGGTTTGAGATCAACTTGAGACCACGGCTCAGATACAGACTCAGAGACATGAACAGAGTGTTAACACGTCAGCCGCTCGTTCGGGGAGGCAGGGCTGAAAGAACTGAGCCAGTTACCTATGGAACAAGGCGTCGGACTTTTAAACAGCATGCTGACACTGTTTGTAAATATTCACCTTTTAAAACTCTGAACTATGTCACCTAGCGCTGAGGTGATCGTGACCAAGTCGGCTGAAGTACGAGGCAGACCGGCCGGAGACAGAGGCCGCGGCCAGGCATCGGATCCAGATCAAAGACGTGTGTTGGTGAATTCGCAAATACACACTTGCCTCCCACGAGTAGGATCAATCAATCAATCAATCAATCAATCAATCTTTATAGGGCAAGGCACCTCACACAGGACTAGTATAAAACATAACTCAAGTCCTGAACACACATGTAGGGTCGATGAGGTTTGAGTTATGGGGATCTCTCAGGATTTACCTTAATAGCTTAGCGAGATGGTCCGGGCCTACATGTAGGTGTCTGGGAATGGAATCATAACATTAGTAAGCTAACTAAGCGGGTAACCGTAACATGGATTCATTTACAGTAAAAACTGATATCATATCATTGTCTCATTTTTGCACATTTTATTGCATATTTTGCTCACTTGTTTTAATTTTCTTGATGAAGGTCCTCTCCTGAGCAAGGTTGGGGGGGAAGTGGGGCTTATGAGTAGTCAGGGTAGTGGCTACTATGACAACCACCACCTAATTTGTATATCAATTAGGTTACAGCAGTAATAAGCTCTAGCTATAGTACTTTTGGTACTGTAGGTCAAAGTAGGTTTTTATTTTTCACATTTAAAGGTGCTGTCTATGATGTTGGCAAACTAACTAGTTGACCTGCCAGTCAACACAGCTTACGGCCTCTTCGGTGCACGAGCTCATGCAGTCACGGAGTTGAAAAGGGCACCGGTAGCTACTATGGGGCTGGTGACTGTAGTTCATCCAACCACAGGATGACTGAGGAGAGACAGCCTGCCAACGTCTGGAACAGGTCAGAAAGAACAGATGTACAGTACTAGCTTGACAACTGTGAGGTTATAAGCTAGTGGTAAGTTGACTGGCAGGTCTGTTTAATCATTTATAACAGTCCACCACGAAAAATCAGCTACTAGCTACTTTGCCAACATTGTAGACATGGATTTGTTTACTGTAAAACTGTAGATATTATGTGAATGTATATTGATTTTTGCTGATTTTGCTGCTGATTTTGCTCATTTGTTTTAATGTTCTTGATTATTTTGTTTATTATTCTTTTTTTGTTCTCCTATTCAGCATGTGCGACAGAAAATGTTCAACATCTATTTCTAGAAGGTTCCAGAGATGCCTGACTAAAACATCCTTAATATCCAAACCTACATCACATAACATAGCACTGTATCATGAGTCCAGGTACAAAGTAGCCAATAGTGCTACTAATTCTGAAGTGAGGTTAAGAGTTGGAGTGTGTACATGTACCAGGAGTAGTGTGTTTTCACAGGTCTTTGGTGCTGTCTCTGTGCTGAGGCGCTGACAGACACAGCTGACATTAGTATTCTGACGGAGCCTCCTTCAAGCCCTGTTCAGTGCCAGCCTCTTAATTTGTCATTTATTGCTCCATGGCAACTGAAGTAATTGAACCTCTTGCTTGGGGACGAGATTCCCCGGCCTTGTAGGCTTTTTCTCTCTTTGTAGGAGAGATGGAATGACAGGACTTTGCTGCAAATAAGGGCACGCTTCTCGTTTTATAGGGCAATGACAAACCAAACCACCAGGGCATATGAGACTCTGCGGTGGAGGTTTCAGGAGGGATGGGGGGTTGTTCCCTTGATATTAGGGTAGGTACTAAAGTTTAAGTGTATAAAAGACCCTGGTTATCATAAATAATGATGTTTTTAGTCCCCTCCTTGAATTACCACCTTATTGTGGTGGAGGGGTTTGCATGTCTGAGTGATCCTAGGAGCTATATTATTGGGGGTAATTCGCCCCTGGTAGGGTCTCCCAAGGCAAATTGGTCCCAGGTGACAAGTCAGACTAAGAGCAATTCAGAAGAAGCTTATGGCTATGTCTTCCTGTGGACCCACGACCTGCAGGAAAGGGGCTGGTGCGGGTGGCAACCGAAGGTGGGGCCTGAGTGGTCCAATACCCAGTTGCCAAAACTAGCTCTACCTGGGAGGAGGCCCTAGGGCAGACCCAGGACGCGCTGGAAGGACTGTGTCTCGCGGCTGGCCCAGAAATGCCTGGGGTCCCCCTTGAGGAGCTGGAGGAGGGGGTTGGGAAGAGGGAAATCTGGGCTTCTCTGCTTAGGCTGCAGCCCCCGCGACCCTGACCCGGAAATGATGGATGAATGACGTTTTAATTCATTAATGTGTTATTTTGTACATTTTTGGGATTAATTTGCTCTTTCACCATTCAGATTTGTTCATTTGTGATTATTTTGTCAATTTTCTCACTTGCACTGTACATTTTGCATAATATTGTTTTGTATATTTTGTTTTCTTTTTTTATTTTATTGATTATTTTGGTTCATTATGGAGATGATTTTTATACTTTTTGTTCGATTTTGTTAATTTTTCCTGAGGTACTTTTTCCTTTTTTAAATTATTTTGTTAATTTTATCACTTATTCTGATCATTTTGCGTAATATTAGCTCATTTGTTTTTTGTAGTTTTGTTTTCTTTTTTATTTTCTTTGCTATTTTGTTTCATTTTGAGAATAACTTTATATCGTTTGTTCAAGTTTTCTTATTACTTTGTCTCTTATAATTATTTTGTTCAATTTTTGCTTACTTCTGTGAATGTGGGCAATTTTTTTGTTTATTAGTTCATTTCCTTGGTTCTTATGTGTATAATTTTTGTCTGTATAAATCCCTGCTTATGAAAAATCATGGTACTTTTGGTCATGAGTCTTCTTTACTGGATTGTTTTCTTGTTTCTTTGTTAATTTTCTAAGAAATTTAGTTTATCTTATGGTCATTTTGGTTCATAATTTTTATTATTATTATTTTGTTTATTATATGATTATTTTGTAAATTTTTGTTCAATTTGATGTATTTTCTCACTTATTTTGTTCCTTCTTGCATACTCAGATGTTGATTTTTTGTTCATTTTTATATTTTTGTTCATTTTTTTTCTCCCCTTCTTAAACATATGCAGTCACAAGCCAGACTGATGCATGAACAATTCACCAGGAACACAGAAAATGAAGCATTCAAGTGGATCCACAACTAAAAATGTTTCCTCCATGTTCGAACTAAACCTTCACCCTCCGCTCTGAGATGATTATGGCAAACCTCAGAACCTCAGCAAGCGTGGAGAGAATCACCAGCTATAAAAAAAGAGAGAAATGGAAATAAAAACTCTTATTCTTTACCACAAAAGCAGAGGAAGCAAGCGATTTTGCAGAAAATTAAAATGCAAAAATAATTGTGTAGATACACACCGTGGATAATGAGGATTTTATCTCAAATATCTGCAGCAGGAAATGAAAGGGATTATGCCAAATTAAGATGCAATGAATCAAAGATCAATCTCATTTCTGTTGCTTTCTCCTTTGCGTAAGCAATCTCACCATTCTCTGCACTCGCACAAGGAGAGGCTTCAAATCAGTCAACAATCAGTGTTTTAATAGAGAGCCTAAGCCACGCCCACTTCCTTCTGCCTCTCTTCCAGGTTATGGGCCCTAACGCCATTCTCTGTCATCAATGTCTGTTTGGATCAGGGCGGCTGTCAATTGTCAAATCAAGTTTTTGTGACCGTGCACTTCATGTCCATTTTACATGACATACAGTTGAGTCAAAATTACCCCCC
>JAQQAE010021456.1:0-10458 GCA_029823295.1 Pseudamia nigra | reverse complement strand
TGCAAACTCCACACAGAAAGGCCCCACCACCCGGTGTTGGAATTGAACCCAGGACCTTCTAGCTGTGAGGCACGAGTCAATCAATCAATCTTTATTTGTATAACACCAATCATAATCGCCGATTATCTCTAGGCGCTTATGTTATGTTCACACTGTCAGGAATGAAATACAATGTAAAGTAAATTTTGACAGTGCTGCATTATTTTTTTTAATTTGGCTGATCTCTTTTTCTGAATTGGGTTTGTATGATACTGCATTATAGAGGTCGGGGCTTTCTTTACTGTGCTGTCTTCAGTGCAGCATTTAGATAATATGCTTCCAATCATTTACAATCTTGATAGAAAACAAGAAACCTAAATCCAGTTTATTGAGTTCCATTACACTGAGTAGTGAGCTGAAGCTATATCTGTTCAATACAAGCCCATCCTTGTTAAAGGATATGACAGAAGTAATGAAAGGAATGAATAAATCATATTAATTCAAGAGCAAATTGGTTCATAGATCTCATGGCAAGGTAAAATACCTAAATTCTAGAAAGGAAACTGGTGAGTTATGGGCTGACATTTATTTATGCTGAGTCAGCAAAGCATCAAGTTTTGTTGTCAAATCCACTGTCAGATGATTTTACAAATGCCACAATTGTTTAATGTGTATATAATAGAATCTCTTCTATGTTTAAATTTCAGTCTTATTTTCAGTTGTTTTGGGATTTTTTTTTTGTGCTTTTCAAACATCACTGGCTTTTAAAACATTTACTCCTAGTGGATATGACCATCACTGTAAACTCTGAAAGGTGAGTGGAATAAAGACAAATAGTGAAATACAGGATAAACAGCCTTCACACTGCCTGTTAAAGGGGAAATATTTGATCTGAGGGGTTCCTCAGCTTTAGTTCCCCTGCATTTTTCAATCATTGAAAAATGATTGAAAATCACTGATGATTGAAAATGTCCCTGTTTTCCACTGGTTTGACTGCAAACCACACCTTGTAAATAAATTAATGTAGCCCACACACGGCAGTTTAATCCACCACCACACATTGTCGAAGGGTTCTAGGTGATGATTGATAAGGATTATTCTATGACTCTGTGTATTGTCTTTGAGGAAAGTAGTTTGCCTTTAAAGCTAGACTCCAAAAAGACCCACGTTATGCTACGGTTTACCTCCCGGTTAGCCTAGGCCTGAGCCTGCTTGCTAAGCTACCAAGATAAACCACCATAACTAAATCCTCACCAGTCCTTACGTGTGTGTTCAGGATTTAAGTTATATCCTACACTAGCCTTGGGGGATGAGTTTTGGTTTTGCAAAACTCAGTGCCACACATCCTGGAATTCGGCGGTCTGCGCTCATGCTTCCAACAACTCAATCACCCCTCCACTAGGAACGCTGGGTGATGTAGTTCAGAGGTTTTTGAGGTGAATATATACAAAGAGTGTCAACGTGCTGTTTAAAAGTCCAACGCTTCTTCCCACAGAACAATGGCTCCGGTCTGTTCTGGTAGAATGTCTCCGTCAAACTGCTGGTGTGTCAAACTCTCTTTGTGTGTCTTCTGATTTCTGAATTCTGTGTTCTGAGACTCTGGGTTCTCAATTCCTTCTCTCAGTTTCCATGTTTGCACAGCTGTTGAAATCAACTTCGTTACACCCAGATGCATCTCATTACGCTGATGAGAGTTCAGAAACCACGCCTCCATCCACCAAATGTGTGTCAGTACAGCCCTGAGCTGAAAAACCCAAACCTATGGAAACTAGGATGGTAACAGTTACGTAAGTGTACAAGAGTTTGATTATTTGACTCTCTACTTATGCTCTCCTTGAATGGAAATGTCTGCAGGAAGAAAAATCACATGGCTAGAAATTAAAATGACTCTTTCTTTTTGACACCTTTTAAAACTTTACATGATCTTGAGCATTTTTGAGGTCAAGTCATTGGCAAAAAAAAATTACACTGCAGTAAAAATATCCCATAGAAGTCAGCTTATTATTAAGAAATATGAGGTTCAAGAGAAATGATTGCACTAGCTGTATTAATATTTGATCATTGTGAAATCATTTTAATCTCCTTTTGTAATTAAACTTTTGACAGTCATGTAATGGAGGTTTGGCAAAAGAAATGTGGAAATTCTTATACATAACTATTTAATTAGTCCCAGAACTCATTAGGGAGTTTCTGCATATATACTGGCTTTATAGCTAATGATTCATGTGAAAATGACAGGGTGAGCCACTGCAAACAGAGATGTGGAAGATGTTCTGTTCTGTTTTCTCTCTTGAATTCAAACTTACACACAGGGGAAAAAAAGATAAAAAGATGCATAAGAAAGAGTCAGGCTGATCTCTTTTCCTTTTTTAGTTTTATAGTCAGGACAATCTGTCAGAGGGCATAGAAGAAGTGGAGTGGATTTGGAAAAAAAGAAAAATAGAGCTGTTAGTATTCATTCCCCTGTGGAGCAAAACATCTTTCAGTACAGTGTCTATATAAAGTGGAAGTCTAAGATTTCTCCCACTGTGTATCTACGAGCTTAGATCATGACTCAGTTATGACATTTAACATTTTATCCATTCAGCCGAAACTCACATTCTGAGCGACTCTGAGCTAGTAGTTCCCAGATCATTACAAAAAAAGAAAAGAATACAAGCAACTAAAATAAGGAGGTCTTGGAGTTTTGAAATATTTATATGACCAAAGAAATATCATCTCAGAGCAACGTGCAGGGAACGAAACAAAGAAAGAGAAACAAAAAGGGAGAATAGGCGCCATGAAAGTCATTTTTCATGCCAGGGAAGGCAAGTTGTGTGCAGCTGGACTAAACAACTCTGTTCTACAGTATAAAGCGGCAGAGTCACTCTTCACTTTTCGCAGCCTTCTGAGACTCATTAGGACCTCCCTTATAACTGTAAAACTTGTCACGCTCAGCTCCCAGAACTGGAACGCTGGAATCTTCTCAGGCGTCCGGCTATGCTTCAAAGTGTCTCATCTCGGCTTAATCAAGACATTTTACTTTACATTTTATGCAGTGTTTTACTCACAGGTCGGCTACTCTTCAGTAACTACACAGACTCAAGGAAAATATGGGAGACGGATGCACTATGACTCTTAAGTATGTGTATGTACAGTAACAGTCTACAATTTACAATTATTGTGTACGTAACCTAGTTCCTTGGGCATTTTGTTAGATATTTACTTTTTTTATCACTATCATTGCCTTTACTGGGTGCTCTTCTATTTTCCGATGCTGTAACACTATCTTCATTTATTGTCAGTAACTTTTATGATGTTCACTCTTTATAAATAAAGTGACCAAAAAAATTGAACAAAAATGATTTTCATAATACATAACATGAACAAAAACAATAAAAAAATAATAAATACTGAGAAAATTTAATTTAAATATGTAAAAAAATGAACAAAATCTGCAGTAAGATGAACAAAATAAGCAATAGTTCTAACAAAAAATGTCTAAAAAATTTGCTTAAAATATGCAGCGAAATGAACAAAAATTCACTAAATAAGCAATAAAATGAATTTAATTGAACATGACAGGAACAAAACAATCACAAATTGAACAAAAACAAAAAAGCTATTAAAATATGTTAGGCTGGACTTAAAATATGCAACAAAATAAACACAAATGAACAAAATAAACAATAAAATGCACAAAATTAAAGTAAAAATAAACAAAATAAGCACAAAATGAACACACATTAAACAGGCAGTTGAAGGGTTAAATCATAATAACTCAGAAGTAGCATCTTACTTATTGTGTTTAGTGGATTTTTGCAAATTAAAGCAATGTTTTTACACTTTTATGCCCTTTTTGATGAGATACATCTTTTCATTGTTTTTGTCTTGTTGCATATTTTACTCAGGAGCAACGTTCAGCCAAGCTCTAATTAAGCACTGTTTGGTTAGTGTAGTTTTTACCCTTCTTCACAACCCATTATAATAACTTAGGAGTGTTTTATATTGAATGGTACTTGATAAAGGTGCTCTGAGAGTTGTTTATTTTCTAATGAGTAGTTCAGTGGGCACACAGAAATTGCTCATTTGTTACTAAAAAGTCTCAGAGTTGCCAAAATACTGTATAATTTATGAAAACAATCGCCAAAGGATCAGTTACATCATTTTGATAGTAACGAATCTGTATAAATCTGCCATATCGGCTTCTTTTCATTTTTGGTCTACAGTTGGTTATACAGATGTCCCAGCATAACTCTTGTAGCTATGGTGTTTGAGTCAAATTGACCTACGGTATTAAAACGGTTGTGTGTGGAGCTCCCAGGGCGGCTCGGTGGAGAGTGAAATGAAAGTATTGTATCCATCTTTTAAAACTCCCAAAACTGAAGACAATAAAAGGGTTAAACTCCTGGATGAGTCCCCACTTGTTACATTACCTCAAAAACACAAGAAGGGCAGAAGGTTGCAAGTGGCAAACTAACAAACCCCAGAAAATGGGCCCTTGAATTCCAAAATACAACTATGTCAAACAATAAGAGCCACTTACTAACTCCATCAAAATGATAGATGAGCAAAAAATTGGATAAGAAAAGTTGAAATGGTAGTCACTGAAATGGGGGTTGGGGAGGGACACATGTGGATCCATCTGGAAAAGGAGCTTAACACAGGTGATCCTAATGACCTACGTTATAGAAAGAAACAGTCAAATTAACAGGACCTTGAAGAATCTGTACATAACACAGTAACATTTAAAATATGACAGTGATATTGAGTCTCTTTCTGTAGCTGCATGTCTGGTTTCTAGTCTAGTCTAGTCTAGTTTAGTCTGTTCTGTTCTAATTTGTTCTATTCTATTCCATTCTATTCTACTCTATTCTAATCTAGTCTAGTCTAGTTTAGTCTGGTCGGTTCTAGTCTAGACTACTCTATTCAATACTTCAGTGCCCTATCAAGAAAGTTGCAGCATACAATCTAGCATTCATTTCACCAGTATCAAATGCTCAATATAGAATGCAGTTGTTTCATAACTTAGCATTTATTGCACAGATGCAGTTTCATTTATTTTGCCAAAATATCAGTCATAGGATATGCAAAATGCAATAGACAAAGTAATAATGTAAAGAAAGCAAACAAAAAGAAAGAAAAAACACAGAAAATGAGAAGAAGCTGAGATCATACATTTAAATAATTATAATAAAAACATAAAATCATAATGTAATGTAATGTTTTAGAGTGCAGATTAGTGATGCAAGCTGTATTTAAAAGTCTAAGATTTCTGAGTCATTTTTAACATGCAGGGACTCGTAGATTTCATCATGTTTAGAAAGTTTGACACAGTTTCTTAATCAAAGTGCATTATCCTCTCCACTAGTACACAATTCTGCTTTCAAGGAGAAGGTGCCACCTCTAGTAAAAAAGACAAAACACAAATTATAGAGACAGGATTGACAAGTTCAAAAAGCTGATAGTAGACACTGGATTGTGTTCACTGAGGTCTTCAGCTCAAAAATAGTGAATCACATGCACACTGTAACTGTACTGTACGGGGCAGTATTCTAAAAACAGGCTTGATTTGACAAGATTGAAATCACCAAGGAGAAGATCTGAGCCCGTCCTTTAACACTTTGCAGTCTTTATCCATGATGGTGTAAACTGGCATTGACTAATCTGAACTAAGCTGAAGAGGTGGCTTGATAAAATAGTTTACACTTATTGTAAGTAGACATCACATAGAGTGTCATATATTCATGTTCTGTTATTTGATTGTAGTAGCATAGCTGCCAGTCGTGATAAACCTTAACATAAAGGGAATCTGATGCTGCTGTCAGCTATGAATAAATTATTGATTTCTCTGAATTTAAACATTGTTCGGATAATGTGATATAAAGTGAACGACTTATAGACAACATCGACCAAGCTGTTACATAGCACGTGAACGTACAACCGAATACTGTTCTGCAATGTATCTGTAGTTCCCAACCAGAAAAACAGCACTTTCTTTTGTGTTTTAATATTTATTGAGTCTCGATGAACAAAGGGACGTCTCCAGTACATCTGCAGTGAACAGACGAGCTGTGACACCTTTGTGTTATCAAAGAGCTCTCGTTTTGTCAAAGAACAGCAAATGACGGTGCAAATTCATTCAGCGTGGGCCATTTGAGCCTCTGGAAAGACTTGATTCTTGCAGGGTTGGGTGATGTAACAACTACTGGCATTGTTCTGCTCAAGAGGGCCTGTCCTGCAAGCAAAAACAGCTGTGGCGGTTGTTTGTCCATGCACAAAGGTTACATTTTAGAGCTCTCTAATGATAATAGAAGCAACACGCCCCCATAGTAAATTTTATAATGTTGAGCCAGGGGACTGGAGTTGCCTTCCCACCCCAAGTACAGTACCTTGTTTTTTTTAATACTTTCTGTCCTTTTCCCTAACCCAGGGGTTGGCACATTTGCAATCTAAAAAGCCATTTTGGCAGAAATAAAGTAAAAGAAAAATCTTTATAGAGCAACAAAAATATTTTCTCCCTTTGTTCATTTTCTTAATTTTGTCATTTATTTTGTTGAATGTATTTTAAACACTTACTTTGTTGACGTTCATTATTTTATATGACTTTTATAAATTTTTGTTCTTTTTCTTGATGGTTTTTACATTTTTGGACATTGCTTTAATTATTTTTTCACTTTTGCCTCAGTGTTGTCGAGGTTGTTATTTGTTTACTTTTGTTGATTTGGTTTATGAAGTGCTTATTTTGTTTTGGTTTTTTTTGTTTATTTTATTAATTTTTGCTCATTTTGTTTACGTTCTCATTCAATTTCTGTGAATCTTTGCCAATTTCTCTGATAATTTTGTAAATGTTTATTATTTTATATATATCATTTTTTTAGTTTTTTAGTTTTTGTATGTTGTTCATTTTAATTCATTTAATGCAAATTAAGCATTAAATTAAGTTTGTTGTTATTTATTTTGTGGATTTTTTTTTCAGTTCATTTCAATTACTAAAATTAATTCAGGCATTTCACTTTGAATTATGGGCCGCCACAATTATCTATGAATTCAATGAGTATCTGACTTGTAGCCATAGCATATGATATTTTTTTTAGATTGTCGAGGAAAAAATAAAGTAAAAAATTAAATATTTCAGTCATAAATAGAAGACTGTTGCAATCAGTTACTTCCATCCCTGAATGAAGCCACAAGAGCCACTAAAGAGGGGCTAAAGAGCCACATGTGGCTATAGAGGTGCAGGTTGCCGACCCCTGCCCTAACCCCAAGAAACGACCTTCATGCCTCATATCTATACTTAAACTTATGCCCCTAAAAAAGAAATTATGGTGACTGTGTCAGGCGAGTCACAGGGGAAAAGCAAGTTACACAACACAAAGTAAAAGTAAATCACAAAATAAGAGGCAACAGGTGCATTTTTGTGTCATTGCTCCATGATTTGTCTCCAACAGCTTGGATATGTTTGGCATCTTTACACTGTTTTTGTCTTTTTTGAGACACTGAACAAAAAAGCAGAAAAAATAAAGACAATAAAGAACAGTCCAATCGACAAAAAGCAAAAAATAACTAACAAAAACGGAACAAAATCATTACCAAAGTCAACAAAAATGGTCAGAAAATAATAACAGAAAATAGAATAGTTTTCAAACAAGGCTTTAAATTGTAATGAAAATTGGATATTTATCATGATCATTTTCAAGATTAAAAATAAATGCACAAACGTATTTGTCTAATGGATTTAACTAAAACAGATAGATTGATTTGATTCTGTGTGCGATCATTTACTCAGGCATCGACTCTTAATACCAAACACAGAACTGTCAGCTAGTGTGTGGTAATCAGACAACAGAGGATGTGTTTGGAGAGCTGATCCACAGAGTCTTTGCCAGCCTTCTCAGCTGATTCCAAACACTGTCTCTAACTCCACTCAGAAATTAGTGCATCTCCGCTTGAGAACGTCAAATGCCTTTGTTTTCTACTGGCAATATTGATCTTTTGTGTTCTTGAATTGTTTGATGCTCACTGCCATGAAAAGACGATGAACTGCGATCTAATTGATTTCGTTCAGTCAGGAACGAGAGGTTGACTGAGCTTGTTGCGATCAGAGGACAAACGATGCTGAGAGGCAGTGTATTAACGACACCATGTAGGAAAATGTTGGAAAATAATATGCATGTGATAATATCACCATCACCAATGCACCACCCTGTAATGATCTCCTAGTGTGGAAATGAATTTCTCTGTTTACCGCAATCTGAGACACAGTGTGCAAATCAGAAAATAGCAGCCTTTCAAGCCTTCATCTGCAGTTTTAATTGACACACGGTGAGGAATTGAAATAAAAAATGAAGGTGGTCTGGCCATTATGAATTATGATGATTCAGTGTATTTTGATAATGCAGCTTGAGATGAGTCCCAGATAATGATGTACATTAAGCTGTGCAGTTTTCATTTTCATCCTCAAATCCCCCTTCCCGGGCCCCCCGCCCTTTCACAGCTTAATGACAGTTTTATGGGAAACTTCATTAGGCAAAGGGTTGTCGCCCTGATAAACATCAGCTCATGTTAATTGTGGGATAAAGTGGCCTTGCTGTGGTCCTTTTTTCCCTGTTAAGTCCACTAAGAAAGTTTCCTTGTTGAGGTTGGAGAGTAATCACAGCAGATGATGTATTGTTAATTAATGCAAGTTACAAATGATTTATCTTTGTGGATCCCATCCTTTTCTTCTCTCTTATTCATTCAGGTTGCACAACCGTTGGGGCTGCTGCTTTGTTGTACACAGTGGTCTGCAGATAGTCTAGTGAAAAGAAAGCATTAAAGGCTCTCCTGTCACTGTGGATCGCTAAACAAAGGCCGTGATTCATCCAAGCTGTAATCTGAGTGGAGAACAGTAAATGTGTGTCCTCTAGCGTTAGACCTGTGTATTAGGATCATACAGCTCTTTTGATAAGCATCACATTTCAGCCCGTCATGTAGTCCACCTGTGATATAGTACCTGTACTTAAATCACAAATATGTCGTCCATGCATTCAGCCGTTGGTGTAACTCGCTGCTGGTCAAATTTACATCCTCAAGCTCGCCACTTAGTCGATAATAAGTACAGAATAACAGTAAATAATTATTGTTTTTGTGATATGGTTTCCACTGTGATATTTAATGATGCGCTATAGTGATTTTTTTTGTGTCTTTTGTGTTGTTTTTATCTTCTTTGCCTTATGTCATTTTGTGTCTTTTACATTGTTTTCATCTTTTTTCTTTCCATGTTTTTGCATCTTTTACCTTACATTTTGCATCTTTTCTTTGCTTCTTCACCTTTCCCTCACGACCAATAATCAGCCTTCAAACTTGAATAAAATAATCATTTGATGCTTAATCAATTTTTAATGTGATATTTTAATTTTCAATTAAATTTGGGCATAATGTCCATGGCTTGTACATCGTGATTATTTACTCACATAGGTTGCTTGTTGAGACCACTGAGTATAATACTGTACATGATAAAAGCCTTAAATTAAAACATATTAGATATTTCTGCATTGTCTTGCCAGGTGAATGTATTTTCCTTGTTTCACTTTTTCTTTAAATGTCTTTTCTAGTCCAACTTACTGTGACTTTTTGTTAAACACTCCCTCTAAATCTCATTGCACATGAAATGCCTTTAAACAACCACTAATAATTTGCACTAGTTCTTGTCAGATCCATTCTAATTCTGTCTCTGAGCTGATCAGATCCTTCATCAAACTTAAGTGTTATACAGTATGTGATTCCCATGAAGAAGTAGTCTTGGTGTAGAGAAGGAATCAGTCCTTCTGGAAGTTAGAATAAAACCAAAACAAAACATGGGCTTGGATTCCTGGAATGTCGTGTACATGAAAACCGATGACTTTTCCAAAAGATTAATTCTGATTCTTGAATCGGTTCAGTATTCTTGGAATCTTGGTTCCAGCCAGTGAAACTATGGCACACAACAGACCATAATAGGGTAAAATACTACCTTGTCCAGATCCATGTTATGACCAAATTTTTTACTTTCTTTTTATTCTTTTGTGTTACAGTACTTTATAGTTGTACACCGTATGCCACCAAGCGCCACCTTCCCCAAGAAGGTTATGTTTTAATCTGCATTAATTTATTTGATAGGTCAGAAAAGGCACAATGACCAATTGCTTAGAGTTATCTAGATCACTGTTTGAATCCAAAAGATTTTTAAAGTATTCTTCACCATTGTGAGATACGGCCAAATTCAACATTTGTCCATGTAACACCACAAAAAAAAAAAAAAAAATCACCCAGAAAATTTAGCCAAAAACATAAGATAACATGATAATAGATTCTGTCAAACGACAAAATTTGATCCAGATATACCACTTTTGGGTGCAATAACATTATGGGGGAAATGAGTATCGGTTCAAATGGTAATGGTATCAATCAATCTTTATTTGTATAGCGCCAATCATAATCGCCAATTATCTCTAGGCGCTTCACAATTCAAGGCCGAAA
>JAQQAE010021455.1:0-10458 GCA_029823295.1 Pseudamia nigra | reverse complement strand
CCTGCTCAAGCTGCTGCCCCCGCGACCCGACCCCACGGATAAGCGGTAGAAGATGGATGGATGGATGGATGGATCAAAGTATTCCGTTCGTCCCAACATTTCTATTTAAATCTCTGCAACCCGTAGGCCCAGAGTGACAAAACTTTACCTTTGGGTACATCTCTTGGGGGAAAGGGTCCCATGGCAACCTTGACCTAATTTGCATATTTAATTCGGTCACAGGGTCATTTGACCCAACCACCATTTGGGCTCTAGAGACCCAACCTTGAGCTAGGGCTCTGATATTTTAAATGTATCTACTAGGTCCCGGGACATAGAACATACATCCCGGGAGACAACCTCCAGTATACCACCCCTTCGGTGGGGGATTTGCCAATTCACAGCTTTCTTGTTATAATTATAGCTTAAATACTTTTACTTGCTTACTGTTTACATTTCTACCCACTAGTAATGGTGTAATAATACGAAAAAGATGAACAAAACACTTTAGAAAATGTATCAAATTTCCACAAAATGAAAACAAATAAAGAAAATATTCAACAAAATGTACCAAAACTGTACAATAATTCACAAAATGAACACAAATAAACAAAATAATGTATCAAATGGGCAAAATATTCACATAAACAGAAATCATTAAAACAACTTGAAGATCGGTAGGGTCTGAATGTTAGGTATCCCACTTACAAACCTTGCATATGTTCATTTGAGCAAACTTAAGTCCTAGAGTGACCAAACTTTACGTACACATGAGTACTCCCACTAGGCAGGAGGGTTATCATGTTAACCTTAACTAATTTGCATATTTTATTAGGTCACAGGGTCACTAAGTGCAAAAATTGTCTTTTGAGCTCTGTAGACTTATGCTTTGAATCTAGAGCCCTAAAATTGTATGTGTACCTACAGTACTAGGGGCCTGGGGGCACCCTCTAGCCAATCAAATGACCAGACTTTGACCTTCATCTTGAAGGCCAGTAGGGTCTGAAGATGAAGAGGTTAAAGTAATGTAAATGATGTTAAACTCCACATGCATTTGTTTCTGCGAAAAAATATAAAGGTGTTTAGCTGATTCACGGCCTTTTTGTTTTATAATTTTTTTCAACCAGGACGTCCCTTGAGATTGTAATTTCTTGCCGAGAAGACAAACCAAATTTTATAAAAATTACAACAAATATAAACATAAGACGATAAGCAGACAAGAGAAGATCCAGCCTAAGAACAGCAATTACACTCTTCAGATAGGGGTTATTAACAGAGCTTTGAGTTTATCCAAGGAGAGAAGATCTCTAATTTGTAGTGCATTCTGTGGGTTGTTCCATGACCAGAGTGCAGAATAGGAGCAACAGCTGTTGGTAAGTGATCAACGATTTTCCAGATAAGCTGGGAGTTTACCCAGAATACCTTTGTAAACAAAAAGATAACAATGATTTTTTCTCCTTAAACGTAAAGAAGGCCAGGAAACCAGATCATAAAGTACATAGTGATGAGGACTAGACACTGGACTAAACATAGACACTAGACACTGGTTACAAAACACAGAGCACTGTGATACACAGTGTCCAGACAACGCAGTATAGAGGAGGTAGCATGCATATACATCACCATAATCTAGAACACTTAAAATTGTAGCCTGTACAAGCCTTAAAAATGAAATAAAGGTTAGTCAATCTGAAAGATCTCAGTCACAAAAACCATCAAACATTATGATGAAATGGCTCTCAGGAAAGGAAGACATGGAACTACGTACCTCTGCTGCAGACGAGAAGTTTATTAATATTATCAGACTCCAAAAATCACCAATGTACAGCACCACAGATAATGTTTGATGGTGACTCGGAAAACATTTGAAGTTCCTGAGACTTTTTTGTTCGCAACATAATTCCATGTGTTCTTTCAGTTTTAATGTCTTCAGTATTAATGTACACTGTTACAATCAAATCAGAAATTATAAGGAATAGGATACTAACAAATTGTCCCGTGACCCAAAAGTCCACAGTCTCATCCAGGATTACTTTACACTTCTTAACTCCCATGTTGTTTCTGTGTGAAAATGTGAAAACTGTTTGTGTCAGTTACAAAATGATCTTCAGTGGCTGTTCTTTCTGTTTGTTAATCACCTTCCCACGCACCAAATGCTTGCTGCCTGTCATAAATTTGTAGCTGCATATTTTCCTTGTTGAACTATGGCAAAGGTGTCATTGCAGGTGATTTAATATTCTTTCAGGTTTCAGGGGTCATCCAGAATTTACGTTTAATCAGAGCATTCACACCATTTCCTGCATTCTTTCTCTGCCTCTAATCAAATGTCTGAAACCATATTAAAGCTGATCTTCATAACCACTGTCAAAATGTACCTGAATGTGTCTATGGTTTCTTAAAAAGTTATAATGCTCCCCTTCCTATCAGCATCTTAAAAAGGCCATTTAGGAAAGCACAATTTGTGAACATCTTTGATGTTGTAAGGAGCTGTTTGATCACTCAAAATTCAAAATTGCAGTAATTTAGATTTACATAAAAATGAGACAAGTGATGGCAGCGTGTCCAGAAACCGTGCTGTGATAGGTCCCAGTTTGAAATGACAGTGCGTTATGAATCAAAGGGAATTTGAGGGGTTTTTTAATTGTCTTGTCATGGATAAGCTGTGAGTGAATAATAAGTCTGAATTTCAATTATACTGAAATAGCAGAATGAAGGATGCATAGAATTTATTTAAGTATAATGGATGGCTCTGTCCCTGAATGCACAGTCACATTAAAATGTTTCAGTTTATGTGTGATGAGCTGAAAGAAGCAAAGATCATCTAGGAGCATTAAATCCATCTATTATAGTTTTAAGCAACTGTTTTTGCTGTTAATTCTTCTGCAGCATATGTTGTCTTATTTTCACAGAACAACATTCATTGTTTGACTGAGGCTTAACTTTATCTCTTCGTTCACAGATCATTGCGTATCAGCCATATGGACGCTCTGTTGACTGGTGGGCATATGGAGTGCTGCTGTATGAAATGCTGGCAGGACAGGTGAGCAGTGAGCACACAAGCATAGTCATCACACTCACTGAGTTGGTTATGTAATTGTTTACTGTGTGATTATGTAAATAATTACACAAACACTGTTCTCACAGTTATTCCCACATTAAACTTCCTACACCAAGGCTTTGCTGATGTACTCCCCAGAGACTGACACATAAAGCATCTCAATTCGCTTTTAGTTCCAACCTATTAATACAGTCAGTTTAGTTTTGTTTAACGTTCAGGGACAGATGTACTGTATACTCATTTGCTAGATATGTGTAGCTTTCCTCCAACTTCCTTCCCCTCTAATTCTGTGCCAGAATAACTTAGTTTTCACGGCTTTCTAATTGATACAATTATTTATTTACAACTGGCTGAAGTGAGTCATGATTCATTTCTTAAGACAGACAACATGGTCTTTCAAGTGAACAGACCATGTTAAATTAAATGAGGAAAAAAATGTTTTGTGTTTAGTATCACATCCATTATATTCTGTGAACATTTGGATAAAAATACTGCATGTGGAAGATATTCACCCTCATGTACCCTTAAGCTTGTCAGTGCTTTTTTTGTGTTCCTTGTACCTGGGTTTCTGGAAATTCTGTTCTCTTTCTTTCAGCAGACAAAACTTCCCTTCTATTCTTTTTGAACAGCTATCCATTTATTTATGCCTGTTGGTTGTATATCCACTTACATGTAACTTAAGAATTTTGAGTTTATAGTTAGATTAAATTAATGTCAATATTAAAGTGCAAAGACTGTGCAGTTCATAACCACAGCTTATGCACATTTTTCAACATAAAATCACATTGTAAAGAATTATGTTGAAAGCAGTGTTGAATGTTGAAAAATGAAGCCACAGCAAAAGGTATTGTATTGTCTCTGCACTGAGGAATTAAATATGCATATTTTCATGGGAAAGTATGTAACTTTTTATCTTAAAATCAATATGTACCCTTCTATTAATAACCCCTCTCAGTTATCATTTGTGTTACTCTGTCAGTGTGTGGTTGTAGATTTCATTGCACAGATCCTCCCCTCTATGTGTGTGTTTTCTATTTTCCTTTTATTTTGGTCTGAAACTTCTCTGTGTGCCATATCTCAACAAAGGCCTCTACTGTATGTTTACATCTCCAACCAGTCATGGCATTTCGCAGAGAATGGAAGTGACTTGACTCAAATTAATTAAAGAGACAAATGTGGTGATTTGTAGTTATGTGGGTGAGTTAAAGTGTGATGTTGAGCGTCAACACCAGAAAATCTAAAACATCTATTTGTCAATTGTTCTCAGCATCACAACTCTCTCACATGATGCATTGTATAGCCTGCTTCACCACTGTGACTCTGTTTGAACAGTGCTATTTGCAAATATGAGCAAGAGGCAAGTTATTACCTTTGCTTTCAATAAAGCATCTCTCTGGGACAGACAGCAAATGAATTAAGACTCATGACTTTTTAAATATATTTTATGCAGTGTCCCCTGGTGCATATTAAGTACCAGCTCTGTCAGCAAGCGTCAGTTGTCAAACAGTGTTTTTACCTATTCAGATGTTCATCTGTCCCATCCTGCTCTGTGTGAAATCCAGTAAAGGGGGCATGACGCAGACAGACTATATCTAGCAGATGGGATCAGTGGAGTGGAAATGACAAATAATTCATTTTATGGACTGTCAAAACACCGACATTATGGTTACTGATGATAACCACTGTGTGAGGAGAGAAAAAGCTGGGTCATCCACTCCATTTGCCCTGCAAGGTCTTCTCCTCCAACTTGTTTGCACGAACTCTGCACTTTGTCTGCTTTTCTGTGTCCATGTTGATCTGTCATTCATTTCCTTTCATTTCCACTCTTTACTGCTTTGTTTAGTCAAAATGTCACCCAGTGTTGAAGGAAATGCAATGTTGTTGGTGGTCAAAACATGAACCACTAATTCATGCACTGCAGTGTTTGTGATAATGGATGAAACACCCGCTTTTGTGTCCTTTACCATCCAGCCGCCGTTTGATGGAGAGGATGAAGATGAGCTGTTCCAGTCCATTATGGAGCACAATGTATCCTACCCCAAGTCCCTGTCCAAAGAAGCTGTCTCCATTTGCAAAGGGGTGAGTGGATGCTTTTTGTTATAATATAATGTAGTTAGCAGCTGGTTATACTTCTAATCAGTTTATATAGTAACATAGGTTCCCATTATATTGTTTAATAGGGACTAATTCAACTAGATGCTTGTACTGTACCTCTTTGGTTAAAGACACGGTAAAACAGCATTTAAAGCTCTTTGCCTTGCAAAGGACCCTTCAAACAAGGACAACTGAAATTCTTGAAAGAGCTTAAAAATTCCTTACTTGTTTTTCAACTTTCAGAAGAAAAACTTGAGAAGTCTGACTCCATTTACTGTAGGAAAGAAGAAGGGCACTTTCTGTACCTCTGCTGGAAAGTTGCTGCTTCCTTTTTCTGTTAACATTCATTTTTAATGGCTGAGCTGCACCTTAAAAACTGTCCTTTGTTTGTCTTTGGTGCAGTAGTGAGGTAAAAATACAGCACAGCAAGGGGGGCTTGCCCACAGAGAACAAAAACATTCAGACCAGAGGTTGGATTTGACATAGTTTTGTTTACACACTTCATGGCTACACAGTTTATCATCTTGTTTCCAGAGCAGGCCTAGAGCATAATTGAATTTCTTGTTCTCCCAACTTGCAACAGTTTTAGTTATGTGTCCATTTATCCATCCATTTTGTCAATTTTCAGTCATTCCATTTCAGCTGTCCTGGCAATGTAGTTTTCTGTACATCAGTGGACGAAGGCAGTGAAACTAAGCTAAAGTCGATAAGTTGTCCTGTTTGATTTAAAGACCCAGCAAATATACTTCTGATGTGAATGTAACTACCGTATATACTGTAGCATTAAAGAAAATGGAAGCTTTTACTTCAAACTTGCATTTATCACTTAGAAATGCATTTATCTTCATCCAATACACTCTTTGGAAGTGTGACTCCCACAGCAGCTCGTAGGTTTTTTCAGAGTTTGAATAAGTTACAAAAAATAGTGTAAATTTCACTTGAAAGTACCATCTTTTGTTAAACTGAAATAAACTGAATGCACCACAGTGCACCATTTCTGGCAGCCTATTAGACTGCATCCCTCCAGAGTATTGTACTTGTACACGTATCTATGTAATCTGAATTTCACTCAGATATTTTTAATTGGAGGTGCCTTTCCTGACAAAACAGTGGAGTAATTATGTAACAATCTCCTGGGAGGCTGTTTTAGATACCATGGGCTTATGACTACTGAATCTCCAGAGGCTGAGAGAACTGAACAGTACATTGTGTCAGAACAAACTAACTAGGAAAAGGGTGTTGACAAAAAGTTGACCTTTATACAACAGAATATTCTGAACTTTTTCCATGTGCTTATATGTTTTTAGGGCACAGATTGGGTCGCCAAACAAATTTAATACTACAGTGGTCCATTGTTTATCATGGGGGTTAGGTCCTAAAAATAACTCGCAATAGGCGAAATCCGCGAAGCAGATTCCTACGGAAAAACTCGCTAATGCATGATTCGCCCAATGAACTGATGCCGGAACGGATTAAATTCGTTAGCACGAATTGGCACCACCGTATTTGTTTTAAGGCTGTAAAACCCCTCACTACACACTTTATACATTATTCTCAGACAGGCATTAACATTTTGTCACATTTCTCTCTTATTTAAACACTCTCAAAATTCAAACCTTCGTAGATTTTAAATAAAAAATAAGTACAGTATTATAGAACTAAAGATCAAAACCTGTTTTCAGGCCCATACATTTGTTTAAGAAACAAAAAAAAAAACACTTTCCTAAAAAAAACGATGGCCTCCAGAAACAATAAATTTAATTTCAGCGATCAACCTAGGAAGCTGGACACACAAGAAACCACCAATAGTGGCCCACGCGTCACAGCCCCCTCGACCGCGCCCCCCGCCCCCATCCCGGTGCCGTTCCGCCACAGCGCCCCCCTCCGATGAAGGCCCTCGTTGACACCACGGGCCTCCATCGGAGAGAAAACCCTCAAACACACAGCACTTCAGAGTCACACCGTCAGTGATCAAACATCCGTGCAAGTCCAGCGAGCTGAACGCACTCTGCACTGCACAGCACAGGAGACACAACACAGAGGAAATCAACTGACAATGGCCTTAGCCAATCAGGATGCGGAACACAATGTGGGGGGGTTCTCCTTTAGGCAATCAGGACACAAAACACAATGCGTGTTCATACACTGTATAAAAAAATACATGAAAATTGCACAAAAAAAACATCCATGAAACATCAAGGCTGCAAAAGGTGAACCACAATATAGCGAGGGACCACTGTATATGTTTACTCAAGTAATGAATACCGGATGCTTTCTTTTTAAATGATAATTTCCTTTATTAAGGGAAAATCTCTTCAATTTTATGTGAAAAATATTTAGTATTAATATTCTATAAAGTATTTTCAATTAACTGTGAGAGAGACGTTATCTCAAATGGAGAAAACTGGTGTGGTCTTAAGTTCACGACCATGAGCTTAAACACATTTGGGTTATGCAGCCAGACAATGATCTGGAACATATGAGAAAGTCAAAGTCCACACAAGACCTAATAAAAGTCTGGACTTAAGCCTGATTGAAATGCTGTGGCATGATCTGAAACAGGCCCCTCCAATGTCCCTGAATTAAGACAGTTCTGCAGAGTGAACCAAAATTCCTCCATAGCGATGTGAAAGACTCATTTCCAGTTATCTCAAACACACTTGATTGGAGTTGGTGCTGTACAAGGTGACACAGCCAGTTGTTAGGTTTAGGGGGAAAATCCTTTTTTCACATCGGACCAGGTAGGTTTGGATAGTTTTTACCCTTAATAAATTAAATCATGATGTAAAAACTACATTTTGTGTTTACTCCAGTTGTCTTTGTCTGGTATTAAAGTGTTGATGATTTGAAACATTTAAGTATGACAGATATTAAAAAAGAATCAAGAAAAGGGCAAATACTTTTTCACAGCAATGTATGAGTGACACATCTGATGTCATGGACACCTTTACAGAAAAGAACCTGATCAAGCATAAGCTTCTTTTAATCACCAACATTTTGATAGTAATAGTAATTTCACAGTTTTTTTTTTGTCTTTTTTGTCTTTATAAGATGCATATTAACTTTATTGATCCCTGTAAGGAAATACAACTCTGCATTTACCCATTCTTTAATATTAGGAGCAATGGGCTGAGGACCAGCTCTACATATTTATCAATACCTTGGTCAGGGGCACTGATGAGCATATTTACACTTTCACAGACACGGCCAGAACATGCAAACTCTGATCCGAAAGGCCACGCTTGCTGGCATTGTGGCCTTCTTGCTGTGAGCCACTGTTGCTAACAGCTGCACCACCGTGCTTCCCTCAATCTGAGAATTATTTTCTCAAAAATGTTGGTTTTTGAGTTTGTCTGTAAAATATAAAAAATAATTAAAAAATTGTTTCCCAAAGCTCAAGATCCTCAAATGTGTCATATGGCCCAGAAGCCAAGGATATTCAGTTTACTGTCACAGAGGAGGAAAGAAAGAAGAAGATATACACATTTAAGAAGCTGGAATCAGACACATTTACAATGTTTTTCTTAAAGAAATATAGTGGTACCTCATCACACAAGCACTTTATCATACGACTTTTTCGTAAAACGAGTAAGATGTCGGGCAAAATTTTGTCCCGTCTTGCGAGAAAATCCCCAAGTTACGACTAAAATAGTTCACGAGAGCCCGCGCTCGTGCTCTCGGCTCCTCTCGGCTTCTCTCAGCGCAGTGCCAATGGAAAGTGTGGGGGGGGGGGACAGTGCTGTACAGTGGAAGTGGCCCTCCAGATGAACAGGAGAAGAAGAAAAAAGACTGAACCAAACAAACACAGAAAGATTAACAGAAATGGCTCAACTTTTTGAGGAGAGGCTGTGCCATTGACTGTATATATTAATGTCATCTTGGACAACATCTTGGAGACAAAAACAAGATGCAACCATATTTGTATGAACAGCGGCGGTGCAAGAGGAACGAAGGAAGCAGGAAGCTTTAGTTAACTTCCTGCTAGCCTACAGACTGTAGCAACATACATAGATAGAGAGATAGATAGATACATACATACATTCACACATGCACACACACACACACCCACACACACACCCACACACAAACACATACTCACTCATTTACTTACTTACTTTATTGATCCCAGAGGGAAATTCACATGTTCTTAACCAGCGCAGCCAGTTCATTGATCTTGTTCGGCAGTGAGTTCACATTTCCTATGATCACAAAGGGCTTATATCGCCACTTGTTTGCTAGTCACTTAGCTTTTAGCTTCGCTAAGATCGGGAAACTGCTGGAAAGGCTGCCACATGTTGGATTATTTTTGCTGTAATATGATGTCAATGCAGATGAAACGCAAGTGACTGACTTGGCAAAGGAATACAGTCGCTGCCATTTGAAGCAGAGAGAACAATCAAGTCTGTGAAACCTGCTACGGGAAATACAGTGGAACCTCGGACAACGACCGCTTCTGACAACGACAAATTCGAATACCAACAAAAAAAACTGCAAAAAAATTGAACAGCATAACGATGAATTACGTGGACAACAACCGAAGATTGACGTGTCTATGCCCGGGTCACGTCTGCTTTACTTCCGGGTCCGCAAATGACCCGGAAGTGACATTCTCAGTGAATGTAAACATCATGGTCCTTCTGATCGTGTGTCCGGGTCCTGCAGCTGAGTGTAAACGCAAACTGAGCCTTTTTCCACTTAAAATACTGCTTCATTTTGTGTTTTTCATCATGGGACCTAAGAAGAATGATAGTGGGGACAAGAAGACGCATAATACGATTTCGCTGCTTGTGAAATGCGAGATAATACAAAAACATTCTTGTGGTGTTCGAGTGACAGACCTGGTGAAAAAATACAACCTCAGCGCTTCAACCATCAGCACAATACTAAAGCAGAGAGAAGCTATCACATTTGTGAATCCAGCTCAGGGAGTAACAAAGCTTTCCGGGCAGCGTTGTCCTCTGCATGACGACATGGAGCGGCTACTACTGCTTTTGATCAAAGAGAAGGAAATGGCTGGTGATACGATCACCGAAGCCATCATTTGTGAGAAAGCTTGTGCAATCTATGAGGACCTGAAAAGAGAAAAGTCCGAGCGTGGCAGCAGTTCCACAGAACCACCTGTGGAAGACTTTAAGGCCAGTCATGGTTGGTTCGCCCGGTTCAAGAGACGCACGGGAATTCATTCGGTGGTCAGGCATGGGGAAGTGGCAAATTCCGATCAGACGGCTGGTGAAGAGTTTAAGCGCTTCCAAGAGCTTGTGACTGAGGAAGGATTCCTTCCTCAACAAGTGTTTAATTGTGACAAAACAGGACTGTTCTGGAAGAAA
>JAQQAE010021454.1:0-10458 GCA_029823295.1 Pseudamia nigra | reverse complement strand
TTTATGCCGGGCCAGATTAAATCATCCAACGGGCCGGGTCCGGCCCGCGGGCCGTATGTTTGACACCCCTGACTTATGCAGTTTTCATTTTTTAGGGAATTTTCCACAATCAAGTAAGTTTAAAAAAATGTACAAAATAACAAGAAAATAAAAAAAAACAAAATTAAAAAAATTATCAAAATATTCAAGTTAGTGATGTTTGTTTTTATTAACTAACAACAAAATAAGCCAAAATGTTCAAATATAATCAAATAAACTTGAAAAAAAAACAAAATAAGCAATAAAATGAACAAAATACTTGAATACATTTTAAAAAAGAACAAAATAACACCAAAATTTACAAAAAAAAAAAATCAACAAAATAAGCAACAAAATAAGAAAAATGATCAAAATAATCGGGTAAATTTTAAGAAAAAGACCAAAATAACACCAACATATACCAAAAAAACAACAAAATCGGCAACAAAATGAACAAAATGCCACCAAAATTGAACAAAACCAGGTCATTTGAGTGTTTTTCTCATTTTCCATGCCTGCATTTCAGTCATTTTCCAGGATGCATGAAAACCCTAACAGAGCATAATACAAAGAAGGATGTGAAATACAGTACGAGCCTGGGTGTATGTGTTAACCCCTGATTCCTCAGGGAGTCCACATCTTTCTTCTTCACCTCTGAGGTCCGGCTGCCCTTCGACAGCAGCTCCAGCAGCCTCTGGCTTCAATCAGCTCACACACAACAATTCAGTAACGTGATGCAACCGTCTGTAATAAATTCAAACCCTCCATGTTTTATTTAAGCATGTTTTACCCCATGGTGGCCCTATTAACACAGAAAAAAAAAAAACGCCCAGCATAAATCTTAAACTGCACGACAGGAGGAGTACATGCTCTCATTGACTGGCTGAGTGTCAGTTACCGCGTGCTGTGCTCCACAAAAACCGAAGCGCCGGCATGGGAAGATAAATGAAAGGATTTCCCCTGATATTGAGCACCTTCATCATCACTGTCGGGACTTCATGGAGGAGAGAGTAAGGCTGAGATAGAAAAGGAAAAGCAGGGAGGAACAGGAATTGCAATGGGGGGGGGGGTATGTAGAGAGAGACAAGTGGTCGAAAAAAGGAGAGAGGAGTGTTAGGGAAGAAGTGTAGGAAGCTGAAGAAGAAAATAGGTGGGGGAAAAAACAGCGAGTGAAAGCTGAGGCAAGATTCACGTCTCCCAGGATACCCACATCTTTTTATAGACCTAAGGATGATTGAATGCAACTGAGTGGCGGCATGGCAACAGAGTTCTGCTCGGTGGCTGCACACTGATAAGCTCATTGTGGGAGATACTGAGGTTGCTCATTCTGAAGTTTCTACTTTTTTTTTTGGCAAACTAAAAAAGAGGATATGACGCAGGATATCAGTGACGGTATCGGTCCAACGGTGGGACAGTGGGTTTTCTTTACTATCACAACTTCCGCCAAGACAGTTATGTTTCTGTCGGCAATAATTTATGGATCTGTTTGGTCGCAACATTACTCAAAAAGTTATGAATGGGTGTGAATGAAATGATCAGGGCCGTTCAGAAATGGCACACGGATGATTTTTGTTGTGATGCGGATGGTCAATAGACGTGGGAATCATCAGTGACCCCGTGACACAAAGCTGTCACAATGCTACGATATATCAAGTATTACAATATCGCCATAGATTGACAATTGCAACACTATACTTTTTTTTACTTATTTAACCTAAAGTAAAATAACGCATTACAATACAATAAGGTATTGAACTCACTTCATTAACTTTTGTTTTGGCAACTTTTAAATTGTTACAGCGCTGTAAGTGAACACTGATGCAATTTTTTCTTTTAAAAAATACAATTAAGGTGAACAAAATATGAACATGGACATAAAAGTGTCTTCTTTGGCTCCATTGGATCTAAGAATTTGACTGTCTTCACTAAAAGTTAACACCGTGAAATTTATGAACAATGCAACACTTACAACACTTATAAAGAACTGTTACTTGATAAAATATCTTTATGTATTGATATAATATTGCAGCGCTAAGTATCTTGATATGACACTATATTGATATTTTTCCCCACCCCTCTGAGATAGGGCCAAATTCAGCATTTGTCTTTGTAACGCCACAAACAACACCCAGCACATCCAGTAAAAACGCAGACTGTATATATTAATCATAGACTGTATATATAAGTTGACAAAGTGACCGTGATGTCATCCATTAGCTTCTGACAGGCCATTTTAAGGCCAATCAGGTTGTCACTTCCTGCGTGGCATCTTGGAGCCAAAAACAGGATGTAACCATATTTGGATGAACGGCAGTGGGGCTAACAAAGCATTCATGCCAGGAGACTCATGGGAAAGCTAATATTAGCTGCTAGCTTAGTGATGCGGTAAAACTGCACCACGCAGTGTCAAACAAAGTCATATTACATGTTGTTAGTGTAAACACTTACCCACAGCTGCAGTCGAGTGTATGTCATGTATAACTATGAACATATTGAATAAACAGAACATACAAAGGTCCGAATTGGTCTGACTTCACTAGTGACCTGTTGCTGTAGCGACATGTCACTCAAACCCCAGCACAGCAGTGATTTGTTGGATTATTTGCTGTAATATCTCAATAAGGGAGCAAAAAGTTAAAGATGGACATCACATTATTTATTACAGGATCCAAATAAAACGTTTGAGACTGTGATGACTCATGAAAAAATATTTATTCGCTTAGTATTTTCAGATAGAATCACATGCATCCCTATGGGAAAAAAGCTTCTTGGAGACGGACAATCGGTTTCCAGTGGCCAAGCAGTGGTATTACAACTTAAAGTTACTTTCACGTTGGCCTCACTGAACAGACCCAGTCATTGCCCCTTGGGCAAAAAACACACAGGATGACACCATAAAAGAATCTATCAAACCACAAAGTTTGATACAGATAAGGACAAAATTTTGGATATAGTGATCCAGAATGCTTATACAGTACTCACAGGGGTTGAAGGAAATAAAAGAATAAAAACTGTGTATTTCTGCCTGGTACTATGGAAGGAATCATAAAACCACAAAAGCAGCATTATGGCCACGTGTGGCAACAACAGGAGTAACATCAGCAGCCTGCTCTATTTATAAAAGTGTAAATAAATGATTAAATGCCAGAAGGCACCCCTGCTATTCATCAACAGTGAGTCAGACACACACCTGGGGCTCCTCATTCTACAAACAGCTGATAGAGTGCCTTCAGTGCGCCGAGGCTAAAGAGACAGTTTTCAGCAGATTTGGCAGAAGAGACCACAGCGAAGATGTGATGCAATACTCATATTATATCTCTAATGGCATGTTTATGTTAATGACTCTCATGCACAAGCCAACCTGTCAAAAAAAAGTCTCTCAGCAGCTGCTTCTGTTCATGATTTATCATCCACAGTCTCTTGACAGGCCACCAATTAGAAGCCTGCATGGTCAGTGTCTCCTTTAGTGTCATTTCGAGTTCGACTCAGGACAGGGATGGTACAGGCCTGGCCTTTCCATGCATCAGTCTGTAAGAACCCACTATTGGCCGACCTCTGGAGCTCCAACATAAAACTGAAGTATTAGACTGAATATGATTTTATGGGTGCCAGCCAAGGTAATCAGCCAGGCTATACACACTCATCACCATGGCTAATATTGTTAATAATAAGGCCACTCAGACAACTACGAATGAAACAACGGCTGTCCACATACAGGTGGTCTACCACAGATTAGTGACTGCAAACGCAGACAAAATGCATTCGTATTCAGTTATATTTTTAAAAAAACCTTTGTTGTTATTCTGATGCAGCCTTTTAGAAGAAAAGTGAAAGTTGGCAGGTGATGACCTTTGCTCTCGGTGTGACATATTGTCCTAAATTTTTGGAGACTGTATTTGTTACAAACTGTAACCACTGTGTGAAATCCGGAGGACCACATACAGCATACAGTACTATACAAAAGTCTTAGGCCATCTCGGGAGTGTTGTGTTGCCTTCTGATACAATTATGTGCTCATATAACCTTGTTCTAGTTACTTATTTACATGCCTGCGCAGGTTGTGTTAAAAAATTGTCACCTGCTAAAGGAACCATCTGAAACCAACTGCTGTAATATCCATGACTGAAATCAGCAAATATGTGGCAACAATCCTGAAGATGTAGTGAAGAACAGGGACTCTCCCAAGTTATCATAGCTTTTCTCATTTTACTTCTGATTTTGTTTTGCTCATTTTATTTTTGTTCATTTCGGTTCGTATTTTGTTAATTTTTATAATTATTTTGTGCATTTAGGTTCATTTTGGTTCTAATTTTGTTAATTTTTATTGAGTTTGATTCTTGTTTTTGTTCATTTTGCCATTTTGTTCATTTAGGTTCATTTTGCTTTGTATTTTTTTCATTTAGCTTCTTATTTTGTTTATTTTGCTTCTTATTTTGTTCATTTTGGTTCATCTTGCTTCTTATTTTGTTCATTTGCCTTCTTGTTCTTTTAATTTTGCTTCTTATTTTGTTCATTTTGGTTCATCTTGCTTCTTATTTTGTTCATTTTGCTTCTTATTTTGTTCATTTTGGTTCATTTTGCTTCTTATTTTGTTCATTTTGGTTCATTGTACTTCTTAATTTGTTCATTTTTGTTCTTATTTTGTTTATTTAGTTTCATTTCACTTCTTATTTTGTTCATTTTTGTTCTTATTTTGTTTCTTATTTTGTTCATTTTGCTTCTTACTTTATCATTTTGCTTCTTATTTTGTTCATGTTTGTTTATTTCAGTTCTTATTTTGTTCATTTTTGTTCATTTTGGTTCTTATTTTGTTCATTTTGGTTAATTTTGCTTCTTATTTTGTTCATTCAGATTCTTATTTTGTTTATTTAGATTCATTTTGCCTCTTATTTTGTTCAGTTTTTGATGGTATCGTTAATTTTTCTTCTTTGTTTTCCCTTTTCTATTCATTTCCCTCAGTTGCTTGTATCTTTTGCTTGTCATGTTTCTCCTTTTTCCTGATTATTTAATAAGAATTACAAACAAGCTGTGAAAAGAGGCAATTGTCACCTTTATGAGCTCACATCAGGTCTGTAAAAATAGCATTGAGTTTAATACGTGCAGTGTCTCGGGGTGCTCTGTGTTTCTGTGGATGAACTCTGTCACTCCATCTTCCTCTGATGCACAGCATGCAGGCTTCAGAGCCACAACCCCCGGGCTGCTGGGACAGCAATGTTGCCTTTGAGATGCTCAGCACTGAGGCTATGATGACATATTAAGACCTTTCATAAAGGTTGCAAAGGTCTGCGAGACGTACAAAGACAGCAGTGAGTCAGGCAGACTAATAAGCAGGAAGTCTCTGTGGTAAAGGAGATGAAGGAGCCAGAAGCACAGGGAAAAGCTTTATCAAAAGAAATCAAAACCAGAGAAGTTATCACCAAAAAGAACAGTTTGGGATCCCACAGTTTCTGTTTATATCAGGTGAAATACACTGCTGATTAAGAAAAGGTCCCACACAGAGGGTAGTGATCACACAGCTACCCTTTAAGAAGCAAAACAAATGAACTAAAGATGAGCCAGAAAACGAACTAAATAATAAATAAAATACGCAGAAAATGAATGCAACAAACAAAGTTGAAAAAATAATAACCATAATTCAAAAAACTGTCAAAAATCAATCAAGAAGAGAATAAAATGTTGAATGAGCATAAGTGAACAACACGCCACACGAAAAGAACAAAAAATTAAAGTACCGTAACAGTTAGAAGAATGAACGGAAAGAAGAAAATATTCCACAAAATCAGTAATAAGATGAAATATTCCAGAAAAACAACTTCTTCTTTTTCTTTTCCCCCCGCGGCTGCATTTCCAAAAAAACAACAATAAAATGCATGAAATATTCCAGAAAAACAACAATAAAATTAATGAAATATTCCACAAAATCAACAATAAAAAACAGAAAATGAATTAAGCAAACAAAATGAAGAAAACATTTCCAAGAAATGAACAAGATAATGAATAAAGGAACAAAAATTAACCACATACAAACAATGAATAATCAATAAAATAGACAAATAGAAATCAAATAAACGAAAAACTAAAATAAACAAAATCATAAACACAAATTTTTAAAAATAACAAGCAAACACAATAGTCCAGAAAATTAACAATAATCAACCAAATTTTAAAAAAACTAAATAAAATAACAAAAGGAATGAAATATACTATGAAATAGAGACAAAAATAAAATAAAGAAAATAAGTTTAAGAAAAAGCTGAACAAAAAAATACTGCATAACATCAACAAAAGGTGAACAAAACAAAAAAAGGAATGAAAAACTTCACAAAAATAAAAACAAAAATAGTAAAAAAAATAAGGAAACAAAAATACTCCATAAAATGAACACAAATGAATAAAAGGTGAACAAAATAATCAAGAAAACAAACAAAATTAAACAAAATTCAATAAAAAGATACAAAAAAACATCAACAAAAGCTTAAGACAACATTCAAAAAATATACATAAATTAACCAAAAACACCTAGAAAAGTAAGTATAGTGATCAAATGAGCAGCAGCCAGCCAATAGGAGCCAGTTCTGAATATTCATCATTTGTTTTCATCGTCGGCTAATTACAACCACAAACATGACAGAAAACACAGCGTTTGTGTTTGCCAGGGAGCCATTACAATCCCTCATTTCCTGATTTCCACTCGTTCATTTCCTCTCTAATTACTCCTTGACGAGTGTTTCAGAAGGACATTGGCTCATACCCCCCGTTTAGTTTGTCCTTTCAGCCTCGCCTTCATTCGTCTCATTTGGACCGATTCGAGATGTGAGATACAGTCGTGTAGATTGGCGGTGAGGAGACGGCTGATGCATCTCAAAACTGAATCGTCTCTTTAAAAAGTTCCCTGTTTGTGAGTTTACGTGGGCTCAGCAAACACACCCCTGTTTTCTGGATGACACACATTTCTGCGCCAAACAATAAGATTTAGCTGTTTTTGTGCCTGTGGAAGACACACACTGCACCTAATAATCATAAACTCAAACATGAACATGACATTTATCTCCTACAGGCAGACTCTGTGCTTATTATTCCTCCTAATTCAGATTCACACACACTTTATTTATCCTAAAATGGAAAGCAGCTTGTTACAGCAGATCCAGTACACACAGTTAACAGGAATCTGATATCCCTTTCAGACCGAAGACTTGGGTCACACACAGGGGTTTGTTGACCTGGGTCCGACCCCGCTTTTGTCAATTCATACCAAGATGGTCAACCAGGTCCAACCTGGGTCGTGGCAATTTAGACAGGATTCTGAATGAAATTAGGAGCTAAAAATGGGTGGAGTGGACAACATGTCACCTTCACATTCAGACAACACCACATTATATGTGGCGATGGCATTTAGTCTCTGACCTGTCTGGCAGAGACATCCATCTGTCTGTCCATCGTCCATTCCAGTCATCCAGCCATCCATCCATCCATCAATCCACCCAGTCATTCACCCTCTGTTCCAATCGTCCAGTCATTCATCCATTCATCCATCCATCCATCTGTCCATCCATCCGTCTGGCTCTTCATCCATCCATCCGTCCATCCCCTGCTCCAGTCATCTGTCCATCTGTCCGTTCGTCCATCCATCCATCCATCCATCCATCCATCATCTGTTCCATCCAGTCATTCATCCTCTGTTCCAATCGTCCATCCATCCATCCTTTTCTGCATATCGGAGTTGCAGGGGCAGCAGTCTAAGCAGAGAAGGCCAGACATTCCTATTCCCAGCCAACTCCTGTTGGTGGACCCCTAGGTGTTCCCAGTCCAGCCAAGAGATATAACCTCTCCAGCATGTCTTGTGTCTCCCCCGAGGCCTCCTCCCAGTTGGACATGCGCGAAACAAATCACCACGGAGGCGTCCAGGCGGCATCCGGATCAGATGCCCGTGCCACCTCAGCTGGCTCCTCTAGATCTGGAGGAGCAGTATTTCTACTCTGAGTTCCTCCTGGATGGCTGAGCTTCTCACCCGATCTCTAAGGGGGAGCCAAGCCACTCTGCAGAGGAAACTCATTTCAACCGCTTGTATCCAGGACCCTTATTCTTTCGATCATTCGATCGACAAAATTTCCTGACCGTAGGTGATCGTAGATCAACCGGCCCTTGTCTTTAGGCTCTCGCTTCTTCACCACAATGGATCAAAGACATTTTTCGCTTTATGACTCTGCTCTAGCTTCATAAATCACGTTAACTTTTGAAATAAAACGATCTTTGTCAAGAAACATGGCCATGATCACTGAGCCTGAAAACAAAAGTGCCTTACAGATGGGTATAAAAATAACTGAAAGGTCTGTAAGGAAAAATCTAGACAGATCCTCTAACCCTGTCAGGCAAAGTGTATCTATGATAATCACTACTTTCCAGGAGGGATGAAACAACATGTTTATTTTTAGGTTACCGTCACATGCTTCTTCTCCTTCTGCTTCATTCAGTGATGTCATGCACTTCACCATGTTAAGACAATCCACTGTCTTCACAGAAAACTAAAAATGGAAAAAAATAATGCAAGACCTACAATGATGAATAATGATAAAAATCTGTCTCAGTTCTGTGGCTATAAAACTTCCTGCAAAGTAATGACAGCTGCATCACATATAACATCAAGCTTTAAAACTTCAACGTCAAAAGCTTGATGTTATATGAGACTGGCATATTTCTAGGTGAATCATCCTGACTTGTGAAGGTTTCCCAAATACAAAAGAGGTAGATTTTCAAATTGGAGAAGTTTCAGACACGCAGAGCACAAAGATGACCCATTTTTCAACAACAACAACAACAAGGGGGAGAAAACACATCAAATTCAATTAGCTTCTGACCTACTGCAACCGATGACAGGAAGTGGGAAAAGTTGCTGTATTGGTGCTTGGTTCCATGGTGAATCATGAGGCAACTAGACTGACCCACGCAGAACATTCTGATTTCTGTAACTGAAATGGGAAAGAGTCTGAAGCTTCTCAGTTCAGGTTTGATTCCCACCAGGCAGAAATACTCAACAGGCTGTGGATTTCATCAAGCAGCCACTGAAGGTGCCTGTCCCTCACCAGTGAACAGACTACAAACTAAAATCTTCAATTAAAGTGTGTGTCTGAAATACGCATCTGGAAAGCAGTGTTAATTTTGACAAGAAATTTTTATTTAGTTTTAGTCTTTTGACTAAAATTAATCCTAGTTTTTGTCAAGATTTAGTCAGCTGATTTGTTTTAGTTTTGGTCTAGGATTAGGTGAATAAGAATCAATTTTAGTCGACTCAATCAGTAATAGATTTAGTTGACTAAAATTGATCATTATTTTCGATTAAAATGTATTTTTTTCTAATTTAAACTTGTGTAACTAAAGGAGATTACACCTGCTTTGTAGAATTTAACAAAACCTCTGTAATGTTCAATTGGGAATTTTTTTGCTTTTTTTTTTTTTTACACTTGGTTCAACGTCTTCATCAGTAACTAATGCAATATGTTTGAAATGTTAAAAGACTTATACTTTTACATTTAAATTGACTTTGAAGCAGTAAATACTAAAGAAGTTGTCAGTGAGGTGGGTCAAATGTAGCATAAGATTTCATCACTTTTTCCTTGATATAAATGTCATGTAATGATAGTTTCACAAATCTAATAATATCCTAACATTTAACAAGTAAAACATTATAAAATATACATACTAAATATCAGCATTAACCACATGTATGTATCATGACAGTAACATAATGTTGCACGTTCATATGTTGATCCTTCTAATGTGACAAAAGTGACACTTTATTTTACTCAAATCATCAATAAATCAATTTGTCACATTTTAACGTGACAACAACGTTGGTGAAGTGCAGTTTTTATATAATAATTACACAATAAAGCAAAATAAAGTCTAAACAAATTTACCTCTGAGAAAATATCCGGGTCTCTATTCTGTAAATGTCTCTTCATAATTGTTGTGTCCGTCCACATGTTTTACACATCGTCTTGTTTTCATCGTTGTCCAACGTGGCCACAAATCTCTTCTTGTTTTTGTCTCAGCTGTGGACATTTCCTTGTCTTTTTATTGTCGTCTCTTCGTCTGTTGTCTTCCTGGGAACATGTTCAAAACAGTGGCGAGCTTCTCCTCACCACTGACTAAGGTGCGCACTGATTGGTTCTCTTCTCATCCGGTCCCACCTCTTCCATTTTTCGAGTGGCTCTTTTGTCTTTTCCTTGTATCTTTCCTTCTTTTTGATTGGATTTCGTCACTGTCTATTTTCGCTTCATCTTTTATTTGTTGACGAAAATGTCGGTCAATTTAGTCATAGATACAGTCTCAATTACTGACTTAATTTTTAGTTTTCGTTTCATTTTCCATCCATCCATCCATCCATCCATCTTCTACCGCTTATCCGTGGGGTCGGGTCGCGGGGGCAGCAGCTTGAGCAGG